>DF358360.1:66457-84952 GCA_000787875.1 Solanum virginianum
CAAAAGTTGATGAGGATCCGATTGAGTTTCTTGATGAGGCTTATAGAATTGTAGCCATCATGGGTGTGCCATCGGAGGAAAAGGCTGACCTTGTATACTATCAATTGAAAGGGTGGAAAAACTTTGGAGTGATCAATGGGTTAAAAAAAGAGGTGAAGAAGCGGGCCAAGTTAGATGGGAGGAATTTAAGGTGACATTTTTGGATAGGTATTTTTCATTAGAGTTGAGGGAGGCCAAAGTGCAAGAGTTCATAAATCTCAAGCAAGGAGCTATGAGTATGAGAGAGAGTATTATCTCAAGTTCACAAAGCTCTCCAATTTTGCTCCATTCATGGTATGGGATCCAAGGGCTAGAATGAGTAAATACATATCTGGTGTTTCATACATGGTCTCTAAGAAATTCAAAACGTATATGCTCATCAAGTAAATGGATATCTCCTATCTAATAACCTATACAAAACAAATTAAGAATGAGAAATTGAGGGAGAAATCTAGGGAGTCCAAGAGAGCAAGAACGGATGGTGGTGGATTCTTCAACAAAGGGAGTGGTTGCCATGGTAAATTCCAAGGTGGCAAAATGCAAGGATATCAAGGGTCATCTAATACTCCTCCTGCTAAGTTCAACAAAGACAAGGGGTCCAACCCAAATACCCAAGGAGGTATGGGTCCACAAGCTTATCCAAAGTGTGTAAAGTATGGGAAGCTCCACAAGGGTGAATGGCTAGCTGGCTTCAATGTTTGCTTCACATGTGGTAAGCCCAGCCATCTTGCAAAGGATTGTAAGAGTGGAAATTCAAAGCCTCAAGACCAAGGTGGTCAAGCATAAGGGGTCCCAAAATCCAATAGGTTCTATACCCTTCATGGTCGTTAAGAGGTGGAAGAAACCCCGGATATGGTTACCAGTATGTTGAAATTTTGTGATTTTGATGCTTATGCACTTTTAGATTTAGGGGGAAAATTGTTTTGTCACACCATTTCTTGCTAATAGATTTCATGTATGTACCAAAACTCTTGATGGGCCTTATAAAGTTAGTACTCCCATTAGTGAGTCCATTCTTGCACAAACATTTATAGAGATTGCCCCATGTATAAAAAGTCCTTCGTTATGATTTGGTAGAGCTTTCCTGGTTGATTTTGGCATTATACTTGGGATGGATTGGTTGCATACATCTTATTCCTCTATAGATTTTCAAATTCGTATTTCTAAGTTTCAATTTCCAAATAAGCCAACTCTTGAGTAGAAGGGCAGCAGTTCTTCATGTAAAGGTCGATTTATTTTTTTATCTCAATGCTAGCAAAATAATTTCTAAGGAATGTATCTACCATTTGGTAAGGGTTAGAGATGTCACATCCAAAAGTCCATCACTTGAGTTGGTTCCCATAGTAAATGAGTTTCCCAATGTGTTTCTCGAAGAGTTGCCCAATATACCTCCTAAAAGGGAGATAAATTATAGCATAGATCTTTTGCCCGACACCCAACCTATATCAATCCCTCCTTATAGAATTGCCTAGTTGGAGTTAAAGGAAGTAAAGGAGTAAAGGACTTGTTAGAGAAGGAATTTATTATACCTTGTAGGTCCCTATGCAGTGCCCCGATATTATTTGTGAGAAAGAAAGATGGATCACTCTGAATGTATATAGATTATCATCAACTCAACAAAGCTACTATCAAGAACAAGTATCCCCTTCCAAGGATCGATGACCTTATTTATCAATTACAAGGGGCTAAGCACTTTTTTAAAAGTAATTTGAGTTTGGCTATCATCAATTGAGGGTGAGGAAATGTCCCAAGATGGCATTCAGGATAAGGTATGGACACTTTAAATTTATTGTGATTTCCTTTGTGGTAACCCACCGACTATCTTTATAAACCTTATGAATAGGGTGTTCAAGCACCACCTTGATATGTTTATGGTGGTATTTATTGATGATATTTTGGTTTATTCATGGGATGAACAAGATCACAAAGAGCATTTGAGAGTGGTTTTGCAAACTTTGAGGGATGAGAAGTTCTTTGCCAAGTTTAACAAATGTAAGTTTTGGTTGAAGGAGGTTGCATTTCCTAGGCATATCGTGTCCAATGATAGGATAAAATTTTACCCAAAGAAGATGGAAGAGGTGAGAAATTGGCCAAGGTCATTGATCCCTACAGATATTAGAAGTTTCTTAGGCTTGCCGAGGTATTATAGAAGATTTGTTCAAGGGTTTTCTTCCATTTCATCTCCATTGACTAAGTTGACCCAAAAGAAAATGAAGTTTGTATGGATGGATAAGTGTGAGAAAAGTCTATAAACATTGAAGGATAGTTGACTTTGGCTCCAATTTTTACATTACCGGATGGTACCAATGGGTTTGTTTTTTATTATGATCCCTCAAGAATTGCTTTGGGTTATGTGTTAATGCAAAATGGTAAGGAGATTACTTATGCTTCAAGTCAACTAAAGGTACATGAGAAGAATGACTGACATATGATACTGAACTAGCTATCATGGTATTTGCATTAAAAATTGGCGTCATTATTTGTATGGGTTCATTTTGATGTGTTTACCGACCATAAAAGTCTCCAACATGTGTTTACACAAAGAGATCTCAATCTAAGGCAAAATAGATGGTTGGAACTTCTCAAAGATTATGATATGAGCATGAAGTATCACCCGTGTAAGGCTAATGGTGTAACCGATGCACTTACTATGGGAACTCTGTCATAACTTGAAGATAATGGGAAGAAGGAATTGGAAAATGAAGTTCATAGTTGGCTAGATCGAGAGTAAAGTTGAATGAGGCCAAAAAATGGTAGTAAATGGTTCTGAATCATCATTGATTAAGGATATCAAGTCTAAGCAAGATCTTGACCCTTCCTTGATTTAATTGAATGCGTTAGTAAAGGAAGGAAACATAGAGGTCTTCTCAAAAGGGAGAGATGGGGTGCTACGATATCAAGAGAGAATATATGTGCCAAGTGTTGATGGATTGAGAAATTTCATATTGCAAGAGGCTCACAATTCTTCCTATTCTATTCACCCCGGTTCTACTAAGATGTATAGAGATGTGAGCGAAGTGTATTGGTGGAATGGAATATAGAAAGATATTGATAAATTTGTGGTCGACTGCTTCAATTGTCAACAAGTTAAAGTGGAAGACCAAAAACCGGGTGGTTTGGCTTAAGATATTGAGATTTCTACTTGGAAATGGGAAGAGATTAATAAGGATTTTGTAGTTGGGCTGCCTAAGATAAAATTCACTATGATTCTATATGGCTAATAGTGGATCGAATGACAAAATTGTCTCATTTCTTGCCGGTTAAGATAACTTATAGTGTCGAGGATTATGCTAAGTTATATATCTAGGAGTAGGTTGTCACGACCCAAACCTAGGGGTTGAACGTGACATGGCAATGAAGAACCTGAAGGAAACCCTAAAAAGTCTCTTAAGCATGCATGGCACATCCTTGGTTGCAGAAGAAAAAATTTAACCAAATAACACATAATTTCTAAGCGAAACTGGATTCTGGATTCACACTATGGGGATGTCATAGGGGATAGGATTTTCATGGATCACGTGGCAAATAAAGTCTAAGGGGTGGGTAAGTATGACTCACATTGTGGAGGCAATCAGGGACTTAGGACTTTTATCTCATCTATACAACAAGTTTTTAACACATAAGAGAGAATAAGGGACTAAGGGAGCCTTTTATAATACAAAGGATAAAAAGAGACGAGCTCAATACATACATATCCAAATATCAAACAACACCTCTAATACGAATGGAACAGGGACAAAGACATCTCCTGGGCTCACCCTTAATAGATAGTATCTAAGAATATACAAGTCAAAATAAGGCAAGGAAGTAAACGGCTATGGTCCTCGAAGTAGAGGACTCACCAAAACTGATCTTCACCCAATAGTCTAGCCACATGAAAGAGGACGATAAATAGGAGCTCTGATCCTTACATGGTTATGTCATGTACGCAAAAAGTATGTAGCAGTACTTGGAATGTACTAAGTATGTGGGGTACATATGACAAGGAACATAAGTCGTAATTACACAATATGGATAATCATAATCAACAAATAAAAGCTCAATATATCATGAATGCTCAGCTGCTTAGTCAAAATATGCATGAAGAATCATCAAGTCATATAACATATCATATATAGATGGGAAGAGAACCACAACCGACATATAAAACCAAGTGAGCTACTACGTGGAATCTCGATGTTCACTCCATATCAGACTAGGAGTGCTCTACTTTGCGAGGGTAAACCAAACACTCACCTTACAAAAACTCCCCCATTTCGAAAAGTGATTCATAAACACCTTATGGGAACACCACCTTATTCAGTTAACTTATGATAACAAACTTACAGGAACACCAACCATTTCAGTATTTTAACTAACATGTGTCATATAAAAACACCACCCTTTTTGGCCAATCATGTAACATAAGCTAGATGGACACACTAGATAATTCACAAACCAATGGTGGCAACATAGTTAAGGGACAATGGTTATCTACCAAGGTCCTCTTGATGCTAGATCATAATCCCAAAGAATATTCAAGTCATGTTTATAGCCATAATATGCAAAACATCATAATAATGTCATGGACTAGCTCATTAAAATGAAAGCTTCATAATATCAAAGAATAGGGCTTCGTATCATTTACAACTTCCATAACATTCTTATCTCATAACATGTATAATAACCCTTTTAAAATTTGTAGCATTCATGGTTTGGAAAATCTTGTCATAAGGCTTCCATCAATAAAGAAGCTTGGCATACAACTTTAATCAAATCATGGTTAGTATATATGCATGAGTTTTAAACTATGCAATTCATGAGTAAATGACTTGAAAAGAGTAAAATGGAACCATTTGAACATTTTTCAAAATAACCAACCAAAAGGCATAACAAGACTTAGCTAGGGTATCATCAACCCTAATAAAATCCATAAGTTTCACATATTTTTACAATGCATAGTCATATACATAAGTAAAATACTATAAATCTCATCATAATATTATCATATAAATGAGTTCACAAAATAATTCATAGATATCCTTAAATCTCATGTAGTTGAAAAGGGAGAATGGTTAGATTTGTGAAGGAAAGGTCTCCATAATCAAACTCACATACCTTGGTGGTTTAATGGGATGAAATCTGATTTGGAGATGGAAGAATCGAAACCATAGCTTGGACTTCTTGTTTGAGAGCCTTGAAGAACTTGGAAGAGTTTACGAGGGATTTAGGACTTGGAATATTTTAGGATGAAGAAGAATGGGGTATATTAGTGTTGTATAGTGCTGAAAAGGGGTCCTTTGGGTGATAAAATAATGTAGCAAAGGTGTAATGTAATAGGAAAGGTCAAAACTACCCTCTTTAAAAACCTGCCAGACAGGACCACGAGACCCCATTTATGGGTCGTGGTCCTTTCTATGGTGGTAGGTTAGGGATTTCGTCTGATAACATTTTGGACTCAAAAACTTTCACTGGTCCTCATTCTATGATGGGACTTATAGCTCATAAGTCGATCTACGATCCGTCTGATAAATTGTATACTCACCTTTAGAAATCATCATTTTCACCAGGCCAGCCATCAATCCACAAACACAAGTTACGGCATGTGGGGCCACTTACGGCCCATAGGCCCTTCCATAAACCACTATACTTGGAAAATTTCCAGATTTCATTTCTTAGGCACTTTTACACCCTCCAACAGGTGGGGCATTACAATATCTCCCCCTTGGGAACATTCATCTCTGAATATGTTCAAGGCAAACTCTAATGAGTAGAATACATATATCATATGCAAAATGCCACATATTACCAAGAAATTTTCAAACCATGCTTCAAATAGCATTCATAATGCAAACTTAAAATCACATACTTATGCAAAGATAACATGAAAATGATATCAACGAGTGTTCCTAAATAGGACGATCTTAGTACCTCAAGCTTGATTAGAATGGAAGAGATAGGGGTATCACTTCTTCATATCGGCTTCTGCTTCAGCTTCCCAAGTGGCGGTTTCCACTTGTTGGTTCCTCCAAAGGACTTTGACAGATGCAAAATCTTTATTTCTCAACTTTTTCACTTGCCTATCTAAGATTTCAACTAGAACTTCCTTGTAAGCCAAATTCTCGTCAACACTAACCTCTTCTAAGGGCACAATGATGTTAAGGTCTCCAACACACTTCCTTAACATGGAGACATGGAAGACCGAATAAATTATGCTTATTTCCGTAAGCAACTCCAATTCGTATGTAATTTTACTGACACGTCTCAAGATCTGATAAGGTACTATAAACCTAGGACTTAACTTTCCCTTCTTGTCAAATTGAACTACACCTTTCATTGGTAAAACCTTCAAGTATACCAAATCACTAACTTCAAATTCGAGGTCTCTCCTCCTAGTGTCGGCATAAGACTTTTGCTGACTTTAGGTCATTTTCAATTTTTCCCTAATCATCCTCACCTTCTCTAAAGCTTTCATAACCAAATTCGGACCTAACAAATCTATCTTTCCCACTTCAAACCACCCAATCGGTGATCTACAATGCCTTCTATATCTAGTTTTAATGAGAATCATTCTAATACTAGAGTGACAGCTATTATTATAAGAAAACTCTATGAGTGGATGATGCTCATCCTAACTTCCTTTAAACCCGAAGACACTAGCCCTAAGCATATCCACAAGAGTTTGAATGGTTCGCTCAGCTTAACCATCAATTTATGGGTGGTATGCCATGCTAAGCTTGAATTTAGTACCAAGTCCCTTTTGAAAGGACCTCCAAAAGTGCGAAGTAAATTGAGCACCATGATCTGAAATAATGGCCAATGAGACCTCGTCCAATCTAACCAACTCATAAATGTACAACTAGGCATAATCTTCAGTACTATAAGTTATCTTAATCGGCAGAAGTGAGTTGACTTCATCTTTAAGGCATGATCTAGAAGAGAAAAAGACCATCCATTAGAGATAGAAATCCTTAATTCAAATCTATAGCATGACATAAAGTATAAAGAAGTGATTCATAGCCTCCTATTCATAGTTGTAGCATATTTCACAATCAAGAATAAGACTCTACTTGACGTGGTGTATTGAATTTTCGAGGACCATTTAAAAACCTAGTGCTCTGATACCAAGCTTTTTCACTACCCAAACCTAGGGCATAGAGGTGAGAAGGTGAATAGAAAACTCGAAGGAAACCCAAAATAAGTCTCTTAAGCATGCATAGCACATCCTTGGTTGCGAAAACAAAAATTAAAGAAAATAACACATAATTTCTAGGGGAAATGAGACTTTGGACTCACGCTATGGGGATGTAATAGGGGAGAGGATTAGGATGGCTCACCTACCAAATAAAATCTAAGGGGCAGGTAAGTATGACTTACGCTGTAGGGGCAATTAGAGACTTAGACTTTCATCTCATCCATACAATAAGCTTTTAACATATAAGAGGGAATAAGGGACTAAGGGAGTCTTTCACAATACATAGCACAAAAAGAGTCGGGCTCAATATATACATATCAAAATATCCAACAACACCTCTAATATGAATGGAGGGGGGGTCAAGATATCTCTCAGGCTTACTCTCAATATATAGTATCTAAAAATATGCATGTCAAAATAAGGAAGTAAAGTAAATGGCTATTGTCCCCAACATGCAAGACTCACCAAAACTGATCTTCACCCGAATAGTCTTGCCACATGGATGAGGAGGATAAATAGGAGCTCTGGTCCCTACATGGTTACATCATGTAGGCAAAACGTATGTGCTAGTACTTGGAATGTACTAGGTATGCAGGGTGCAATGCAACAAGGAACATAAGCCATAATTAAGCAATATGCATAATCATAATCAATAGATATAAGCTCAATATATCATGAATGCTCAATGGCTTAGTCAAAATATGCATGAAGAATCATCAAATTATAAAATATACAATACATAGATGGGAAGGGACCACAATCAACATATAAGACCAAGCAAACTTCTACTTGGAATCCCAATGTTCACTTCACACCAGACTAGGAGTGGTCAACTTTGTAAGGATAAACCAAATACTTACCTTACGGGAACTCCCCTATTTTTAAAAGTGATTAATAAACACCTTACGGGAATACCACCCGTTTTGGTTAACTTATGATGACAACCTTAAGGAAGCACCACATATTTCAGTATTTTAACTAACATGTGTCGTATGGGAACACCACTTTTTTTTGTCAATCATGTAATATAAGATATATGAATGTATTAGCTAATTCACAAACCTATGGTGGCAACATAGTTATGGGACAATGGTTATCTACCAAGGTCCTCTCGGTGCTAGATCACAATCCCAATGAATATTCAAGTCATACTTATAGCCATAATATGCAAAGAATCATAATAATGTCATTGAGTAGCTCATCAAAACTAAAGCTTCATAATATCAAACAATAGGGTTTCATATCATTTACAACTTTCACAACATTCTTATATCTCATAACATGCATAATAGCCATTTCAAAATTCATTGCATTCATGATTTGAAAAATCTTGTTATAACGCTTGCATCAACATACTTGGCACACAACTTTAATTAAATCATGGTGGGTATAGATACATGATTTTTAAACCATGTAATTTATGAGTAAATGAATTGAAAATAGTAAAATTAAACCATTTGAACATTTTTCAAAATAACACACTAAAAGGCATAACAAGACTTAGCTAGGCATCATCCACCTTAATAAAATTCATAAGTTTCACATGGCTTTGCAATGCATTATCATTTACATAAGTAAAATACTATAAATCTCATAATAATATTATCATATAAATGAGTTCACAAAAAAATCCATAAATATCAATAAATCTCATATAGTTAAAAAGGGAGAATTGTTGGACTTATGGAGGAAAGGTCTCCACAATCCAACCTACATACCTTGTTGATTTAATAGGATGAAATTTGATTTTGATGAAAGAACCAAAACTGTAGTTTGCACTTCTTGCTTGAGAGCCTTGAAGAACTTGGGAGAGTTTAGGAGGGATCTAGGACTTGGAATATTTTAGAATGAAGAGAAATTGGGTCTATTAGGGTTGTATAGGGCAAAAAATGGGTCCTTCGGATGATAAAGTGACGTAGCATAGGCTAATGTAGTAGAAAAGGTCAAAACTACCCTATTAAAGACTTGTCAGATAGGACCACAAGACCCCATTTATGGGTCGTGGTCCTTTTTAGGAGACATAGGTGAGGGTTTTCATCCAATAACATTTTGGACTCTTAGAAACTTTCTCTAATCCTCACTCTGCGATGTGACTTATGTCTTGTAAGTTGATCTACAGGTCGTTTGATAAATCATATGCTCAACTTCAAAAATCATCATTTTCGCCAAACTTGGCCATCAATCCACGAATACAAGTTATGGCTTGTATGCCCTTTCATAAACCCACTAGCACTTTGAAAATTTCCATATTTCAATCTTAGGCACTTTTACACCCTCTAACAGGTGGGACCTTACATTGGTGAGATTGCATAAGATTCCATTGTCCATTATTTTGGATTGTGGTACTCAATTTACCTCCCACTTTTAGAAGTCATTTCAAAGAGGTCTTGGTACTAAGGATAAGTACCGCATTCCATCCTCAAACTGATAAATAAGCCAAAAGAACAATCCAAACATTGGATGACATGTTGAAAACTTGTGTTTTTAAATTTAAAGGATGTTGGGATGATCACCTACATCTCATCAAGTTTTCCAATAACAACAATTATCATTCAAGCATTTGAGATAGCTCTATTTGAGGCTTTATATGGTAGACGATATAGGTCAATAGTGAGATGGTTTGAAGTTATAGAGATTGATTTGGTTGGACCAAATTTAGTTATAGATGTCATGGAGAAAGTGAGGCTCATGAGGGGAAAGATTGAATTTTGGCCAAAGTAGACAAAGTCTAACTCTGATGTGAGGACACGGGACCTTGAGTTCAATATCGATGATTGGGTTTAATTGAAAGTATCACTTATAAAAGGCGTGATATGATTTGGTAAGATAAAAAAGTTGAGCCTTAGGTATGTAGGGTCATATAAGATTATGAGAAGGGTTCTTAAGGTGGCATATGACCTAGAGTTTCCATTAGAGATGAACATAATTCATCTTATATTCCATCTGTCAATGTTGAAAAAGTTCATGGGAGAGCCAAACTCCATAGTCCTTTTGGAAGATGTTAATATTGAGGAGAATATGACATATGAAGAAGTTCCAGTGAAGATATTAGATAGACGAGTAAAAAGATTGAGGGACAAAGAAGTAGCCTTCATTAAAGTTCTTTGGAAGAACTAACAAATTGAAAAGTGCGACTTGAGAAACGAAAGCTGAGATGATGAAATGATATCCCTATCTTTTCCACTCTACTCAAGTCTAAAGTAATACGCCAATCAGGTTCAAGATGTTAATTCATGTAATTCAACCCTTAGAGTCAAGTTGCATGCATTCATACTCATGGTATCATGTTTCATTGTATTTTTATACATAAGTTTGAGCTTTTATGAAAATGATATTTATGTTGCATTGATACATTTATGTTAGGGCTGAAAAGTATCATGTAATTCCTCTCAAGCATATCTTTATAACATTCAAGGATGAATTTCCCAAGGGGGAGATATTGTAACACCCCTCAATATAGCTCGAAAAAGGCCCTATGGTATATTTCTTGAATATCTCAAAAACCATACATTATTTTGCAAATCCAACCTTGTATTCATTTTTAGAAGCTAAAATTGTGTAAAAAAGTGTCACCTTTGATTTTTAGTACACCCATATTGAAAAAATAATTTTTTAGATAAAATTGCATAACCTAGTAAGGTGCACGACAAGAGCACATCGCGCCCCTGGTCCTGTTTAGGTCAAAAATTTCCATGTTTCTTTTCTTGCCTGGAAAGTTAACTGGGACCTATCCCAACACTTATATATGCGTAAATACATGCAAACTTAAAGGACCTAAAAAAGTGCCTGAAAATGTGCCTCAAAAGTGCCCGGAATCTTAATTTTTATATATCTCAAAATTCATACATGCTATCGAAAATCCGACTTCATGGTCCAACACCTACAATTAAGTCACAACAATACCAAACCATTAGCTAAAGGCTTCTTAGGCGCTACATTCCAAATTTGCCCCTAATTCTATAAAAATTTTGGCAGCACTTCCTCTTACTAAACCCAATTTTAGAGCAAACAAATAACAATTTCGATTTCCCAATGATCAAATTCTAGTGAGGTTTCCGCGCCCCTGGCGCGACGCGCCAAGGGTGTGCCTCAGTATATTTTTTTGTCCAATTTTCTTAATCGGTCCAAGACTTTTGGGTCTTGGGCCTAAGCCTTCCTACTTAGCCATATTTCACCTTCATATCATCTAAGACATTTCCTAATATTCTCTTAACCCCTTAGACTAATACTTCTCTCAAAATTCAAGTGTCCAAATCTCTTCCGAAACTTAAGAAATTCATCCAAACTTCCAGTCTCCATTCAAATCTTCATCAAAGAATTATTCAAAATCAAGGTATGTGGGTTTCATTCATAGGTCCCTTTCGCCCATGAAGCCCAAGCTTCCTTCTTACCTAGATTGCATGATTTCAAGTTGATTTACTTACGGGTCTTACTTATTATGAATTAGACTATGAACCATGTTGGATTTCATAAGATTATGATTGTTTAAGCATGTTTTGAGCTATGAACCTAAGATCTATTATGGGATTCGATGAAGGGTTTTGATGTATATTGCTTGAGGATGTTACCAAGTATTGATGGATGGTTTTACATTGAATTTTCTTGCATGATTTTATACATAAATTGCATGGTTTTACACTAGTACTACACATATGTCAAGTGTTTAATAAAATGTCTGGTTATAATTTTTTGAGGAATTGAAGGTCTAATGCATGTCTTCTGAGTTGAATGGTTTTATGATGATGATGAAAGGAATGTATGTATACAATATTCTCCTATATCGTGTTGGGAATTGACCATGCCCCACTCGGGGGGTTATGCGCCCGGGTAACCATGTTGAGGGGTTTGTACCTTGATAACTGGGTTGAAGGGTTGGTACCTCAATCATCATAGGTGGTACGGTAAGATGATCCACCAACCAATTGAGGGGTTTGTACCTTGATAACCGAGTTGAGGGGTTGATACTTTAATCACCATGGGTGGTAGGGTGAGACGATCCACCAACCAATTAAGGGGTTGGTACCTCAATAGACTATGAAATCTATAATGATGGTCTCTTTATGCACATGTATTATGTTATGTGTAAGAATTATTTACTTCAAGCATCTTCCATACATGTCAAATTGTTGTATGCTACTTATTTCCTATGATTATGCATTTCAATTATGTTGCTGAAACGGCCCCAAAAAGTACCCAAAAATGTGCTTCAGAATGTCCAAAATTTTAATGTCCATATATCTCAAAATTCATTTGTTATTTAGAAATCTGGCCTTATATTCATATTCAAGGGGTCAAAATTAGGGAGAAAAGGGTCTAACCCTGATTTAAGAGCGAAGAATTAGCAAGTACGAAAATTTAAGAATGCAATTTCCATAATGGATTTCGTGTCTAGGGCACAACGTGCCCCAGTGTTATTTTGTACATTTTCTATTTTTTTGGTCCAAGGCTTTGGGTCTTGGGCCCAAGGGTTCCTATACGTGTTTTCACCTATATTTAGCCAAATTTCCCCCTCATATCACCCTAAACATTTCTCAACACTCACTAAAATACTTAGTCATATTGTTACTCCCTAAACTCAAGTCCCAAACCCTCATCCCAAGCTAAGGTTCTCCTTCAAGGATCTTTTTCAAGCTGGAGATATTGTAACACCCCTCTCAAGTCCCAAACCCTCATCCCAAGCTAAGGTTCTCCTTCAAGGATCTTTTTCAAGCTTAAAGTGTCCATCTTCAATCTTCACCAAGCTTATTTTCAAGCTAAGGTATGTGGGTTTCTTTCATGGGTTCCTTTCACCCATGATACCCAAGCCTCCTTTTACTCAAATTGCATGATTTAATGTTGATTTACAAATGGTCTTGATCATTATGAAATTCACTGCACACTATGTTAAAGCTATGTAAAGTTGGGACTATTTTGCTATGTTTTGATCTATAAATCTTTGATCTATTGTAAGATTAGAGAAGGGATTTTGATGTATATTACTTGAGGGTGTTACAAGGTGTTGATTGATGGTTTTACAATATATTTTCTTGCATGATTTTATCTTTATATTTCATGGTTTTATACTACCATTACACACCCTCTAAGTGTTTGATAAAATGTCTGGATATGGTTTCTTTAGGAGTTAAAGGTTCAAAGCATAAGATATAATATGAATGACTATATGATGATGAAATAAGCTTATGTATATGATATAATCTATATAAAATATTGTATTTGACCATACCCGATTCGAGGGGATAAGAGCTTGGGTAACCATGTTGGGGGTTTGTACTCTTCAACCATGTGAGGGATTTGTACTTTGCCACCATGTTGATAAGGTATGATTATCATCAACCATGTGAAGGGTTTATACCACACAACCACCAAGGGGTTTGTACCTTGAATAGCTAGCTTCGTCTCTTCTACACATATAATATTCTATATGAGCATGAGTTTCTTAAGCATGTCATATTGCTATAGTATACCTATTGCCTATTGTTATGCATTTTGATTATGATGCTTAATTCTTGTTTGCATTGCATCCTACATACTTAGTACATTCAAACGTACCAATGCATAATTTATGCCAACATGTTATCACCATGTAGGGATCGAAGCCCAAGTTGATCATCCTCCTCCTTCATGGGGCTAGTTCGGTACTACTCAAACTAGTTGGTAAGTCCTCCAGTTTGGGGACCTTAATATATGTTCTTCTTATTATGTAATGAGACTTTCTTCTTTATTTTCTATCTTGACTAGTGAGGGTGAGCCCGATATCTTTGTCTTGGCCCCCGCTCTTATCTATGTAGTAGAGGTGTTGTTGGACATGCTATATATCTATGATATGAGCCTTGACTCTTTTGTCTCTTGATTATGATGTTATGCAAGCTTTTCTTTCCCCTTAGTCCCTTGTCGTCATTTTCTAATCGACTCTTTTGTCTCTTGATTATGATATTATGCAAGCTTATCCCCTTAGTCCCCTTGCCCTTGTTTTCTAAATGCTTACATATTACTTAAGTATTAATCTCTCTCCCTTAGTTCTAATTCCCCTTGTTTATGTCTCTTATGTTGTTTCACATTGCTTCTATCACTAAGGATATTTAATGATATGTTATGAGGCATGTTTAGGGTTCTTTCGGGTTCCCCATTTGCTGGTCACGTTTAGGCCCTAGGCTTGGGTCATGATAGTTACTTATCTCTTATTGAATTGCATCCTACATACTTAGTACATTCAAACGTACTAACGCATATTCTATGCCTACATGATGTCACCATGTAGGAATCGGAGCCCCACTTGAGCATCTTCCTCCACGTGGCTAGTACGATTTCTATCAAGCTAGTTAGTGAGTCCTCTATTTCGGAGACATCTATGATCTCATGCTACGTACTATGACTATCTTCCTTTTATGTATATATCAACTACGAGGGTAATCCCGATTGCTTGTCTTGGCCCCCACTCCTATCTAAGTTTTAGAGGTGTTATTGGATATGTTACGTATTGAGTCTTGACTCTCTTGTTTGATGTGTTTGTTATAAAAGCTTCTCTTTAGCTGCTTTGCCCTTATTTCTTATCTAATTAAGTTGTTGAATTGCTTTTGCGACCAATGATATGTAATGATATATTAAGAGACTTGTTTGGGGTCCTTTAGGGTTCTCCATTCGCCGTGTCACATCTAGACGCTAAGCTTGGATCGTGACAAACTTCATATCAGAGCACTAGGTTGTTAGTGGTCCTTGGAATCGAACACACTGCATCAATTAGAGTCCTATTCATGGTCATCTTATGCACCACAATTATGAGTAGGAGGCTATGAGACATTTTAGAAAATGTTTCCCTTCTTCTTGATCTATGTCATGCTATAGAAGTTAGGTGAGTTTTCCCCTTAATGAATGTTCTTTGTCATGTTTATATCATGCCTAACACAAGAGGAAGGAGAGCCCGCACTCCTGAGGAAGAACCGGCTCATGGTAAGCTCTACGATGCTCTCACTTTGCTAGCTCAAACTATGACCAATCAAGTCAATCAATGGGCCCAAGCCCCTCATGCTCCTACCTCGGGATCTAGGCTGAGAAACTTCATGAACATACACCAAAATTTTATGGGTCTAAGGTAGATGAGGATGCTCAAGAGTTCATTGATGAGGTCTACAAGGTATTGGCTATCATGAAGCGAAGTTAGCAGCCTACCAACTCAAAGGGGTAGCACAAATATAGTTTAATCAATAGAAGTAGGAGAAGGGAATCAATGATGTGGTGCTTTAGAAGGAGTTCAAGGCGGCTTTTCTTAATCGGTTCTTCCCTCTTGAGCTCAGGGAGGCCAAGATGGTAGAGTTTATGAATTTGAAATAAAGATGTATGAGTGTGAGGGAGAATGCCCTCACGTTCAATCAACTTTCCAAATATGCTCCCTACTTGGTTGCCGACCCAAGGTGTAGAATGAACAAGTTTGTGATAGGTGTATCCAAT
The DNA here is from genome assembly GCA_000787875.1 of Solanum virginianum. NCBI lineage: Eukaryota > Viridiplantae > Streptophyta > Magnoliopsida > Solanales > Solanaceae > Solanum > Solanum virginianum. The sequence continues at coordinate 82,116 of DF358360.1, forward strand.
TTGGTGAGTGAGGAATGCTGGTCCACTATGTTGATTACTAACATGGATTTGTCCCATTTGATGACCTATATTGAACCAATGGAGGAAAATTTGAGGAATAGGAGGAGTCATAAGGCCGAGAGGGCTCATTTTGAGGGAAAGTTCCAAAGTCGAAAGGGTGGTCAGTTCCATCAAGGCCAAGGGTCTTCTCATGCTTCTAATAGGGGGTTTCCCAATGACTTCCCAAGGGCCCAAAGTGTTGGTGGTATGGTTCTTAATAATATGTGTTCAATATGTGGTAGGAGTCATGGGGGCCCATGTTTGAAAGACACTAATGCATGTTATGGATATGGGAAAGTGGGTCACAAAAAGATAAATTGCCCACATAACCGCAACAAGGGTAAGGAGGTTCGTCCGCAAGGGAGGCAAGGGGTTGAGTAGGTTCTCGATGTCATCATCAGTATGTTAAAAGTCTTTGATTTTGATATGTATGCATTGGTTGATCTGGTTGCCACTCTTTCTTTTGTTACCCCTTTTTTTCCAAAAAGGTCCATGTTGAGCCCGAATTGTTGTGTGAGTCTTATGAGGTGTCTACCTATTGGTGCATCTATTGTTGCTAGAAAGGCTTATAAAAATTGTCCCGTTGGCATTTTGCATAAGATATTGCCTTGTGATCTTGTTGAGTTGGAAATGGTGGATTTTGATGTCATACTTAGGATGTATTGATTGCATGCATACTATGTCTCTACTAATTTTAGAACTTGTAGGGTCAAATTCCAATTCCCAAATGAACCTATCCTTAAGTAGGAGAGTCACGATATGGCGGTCAAGGGTAGATTCATCTTTTGCATTAAAGCCCGTAAGTTGATCTCTAAGGGTTGCCTCTATCATCTTGTGAGGGTAAGGGATGTGGAGTCCAAGGTCCTTCCTATAAAGGCGGTTCTGATTGTTAATGAGTTCCTTGATGTCTTTCCAAATGACCTTCCCGGTGTTCCTCCCAAAAGGGAAATAGATTTTGGTATAGACCTCCTTCCCGATACTCAACCCATTTCTATTCCCCCTTACCGTATAGCCCCGACTGAGTTAAAGGAGTTGAAGGAGCAATTGAGTAATTTGTTGGAGAATGGTTTTATTAGGCCTAGCCAATCACCTTGGGGTGCACTGGTGTTGTTTTTGAAGAAGAAGGATGGGTCCCTTAGAATGTGTATTGATTATCGGCAACTCAATAGGATCACCATAAAGAATAAGTATTCTCTTCCAAGGATTGATGATTTGTTTGACCAATTTCAAGGGGCTAGTCACTTCTCTAAGGTTGATCTTCGGTCCGAGTATCATCAAGTGAAGGTGACGGAGTGTGATATTCCCAAGACTGCCTTCCAGACTAAGTATAGGCATTATGAGTTTGTTGTGAAACCTTTTGGGTTGACCAATGCCCCGACTATCTTCATGGATCTTATGAATATGGTCTTTAAACCCTGCCTTGATTCATTTATTATGGTTTTCATTGATGATATTTTGATCTATTCACATAGTGAGGAGGAGCATATGGGTCATTTAAGGATAGTGCTAAAAATATTGAGGGAAGAGAAGTTGTATGCCCAGTATGAAAAATTTGAATTTTGGTTAAAAGAGGTTGCCTTTATAGGTCATGTGGTGTCGGGGGATGGTATTAAGGTGGATCCTAAAATGATAAATGTGTCTAGAAATTGGCCTAGACAATTGACCCCGTCGGATATTAGGAGCTTCTTGGGATTAGCGGGCTACTATCGAAGGTTTGTGAACGGATTCTCTTATATTGCTTCTCCTATGACCAATTTGACTCAAAAGAAAGTCAAATTTGTGTGGACCGATGAGTGTGAAAGGAGTTTCCAAATATAGGCTGCTCTTATACTATTAATACCGAAAGGGCTAGAAGGGTTGGCTATGTATTGTGATGCTTCAAGGGATAGTTTGGGTTGTGTGTTGATGCAAAATGGTAAGGTGATACCCTATGCTTCTAGACAACTCAAAGTACATGAGAAGAATTATCCTACCCATGATCTTGAATTAGCCGCCATGGTCTTTGCGTTAGAAATTTGGCGTCACTATTTATATAGGGTGCATGTTGATTTGTTTACCAATCGTAAGAGTCTCCAATATGTCTTCACTCAAAACAAACTTCAACTTGAGATAAAGAAGGTTGTTAGAACTTCTTAGGGACTATGATATAAGAGTGCATTATCATCCCGGTAAGGCTAATGTAGTGGCCAACGCTTTAAGTAGGGTGTCCATGGGTAGCCTAATATATGTTGGTGACGGTGGCAAAGTGGCGGCTAGGGAGTTCCATCGGTTGGCTAGATTAGGAGTTAAGTTGGAAGAGGTGGATAATGGGGGTATTGTGGTAGTTGATGGCTCTAAATCTTTATTATTTGAGGAGGTGAAAGCTAAGCAAGATCTTGACTCCGCCTTGTTAGAATTGAAGGCATTGGTAAAGGGTGGTAAGGTAGAGGTTTTCTCCCAAGGGGAAGATGGTGTCCTTAGGTACCAAGGTAAGTTGTGTGTGTCTTGCATTGATAACTTAAGGGAGAAGATTCTTGATAAGACTCATAATTCTTCTTATTCTATTCACCCCGGTTCTACTAAGATGTATAGAGATTTGAGAAAGGTGTATTGGTGGGGAGGTATGACGAGGGACATTGCCAAATTTTTATTTGGTTATCATAGTTGCCAACAAGTCAAAGTTGAACATCAAAGGCCGGTGACTAAACCCAAGATATAGAAATTCCTACTTGGAAGTGGGAGGAGATTAATATGGATTTTGTGGTTGGGTTGTCCAAGACTAGAAAGAGTTTTGATTCCATTTGGGTTGTGGTTGATAG
>DF358359.1:2899-52797 GCA_000787875.1 Solanum virginianum
AGCCGATTTGAAAGGACATCCCAGGATAATTGAATTTGGTGGAATTGAGTGTAATTATATTGTCTGACCTGTTTGGTTGGACAAACAATTACATGATCAGTAGGGATATTGGGTGTAATTTACTGGTTATAATAAAATATTGATGCATGTAGATTTAATCACTTGAGTACAAACACCTCATCCAAATTGTCACCAATTTCTACAATGGAAATTCTTGATCGTCAATTGTTTAATCATTTGGCACATTCGAAGAAAGTGTAATAGATTATTTTGAATTGCTGTAAGAATAAGGACGACATTTTGATTTGATTTTTCACTAGTCAACATATTACTTGTCAATGCCTAACAACTACATCGACCCCCCAAGTATGAAATTAACAACAATCCAAGTCAAATTAAAACAAGAGAAAAATTTTTATTATTTCAAACATTCTGTGGTCGGAGTAAGACCAACATCCCTGATTTTTCAAAATTAGAAATATGAAACACTTTATTTAATTTTTGAAATTATCACTACTACAAACTTTAATTTAATCTTCATTAAGATCCTAAACAAGCTGCTAATAATCTATATAAAAACTAGTGTAACAACAGAGTATCAATTTTGTATTTATTTGTGAAATTATCACTAATATTCATAATCCTTCATGGATATTAAAGAAATTGCTATAAAGTTTGATTAGGTTAAACATTTATCATCTAAAGGATATTACAAGCTATAAACTTTTTTAAAAATATGAAATTTGTAATCTTAAAAATAAGGTATATTATTTATCTAATACTATAATAGATCAAAGAAATATGTAAATAAGATAGGTTCATTATTTAGTATAAAATTTATAAATTTGAAAATAATCTAGATTAGTGATCTAGTTTAACAAGTAAAATAAACATGTAACGTGAAATAGATCTATTCATCTAGTATAAATTTTCAAACATGAAATCAATATTTTTGAAAATAAATACGATAATTTAACCGATAAAAAAGACATGTAAAATGTTTATATCAATGCATGTAACTCAAATTCTAAATTATACCTTGAGTGGAATTAAGTCCATTCCGTGTTCTTTAGGAATTAAGATGTCAAAAGTGGTACTATGAGTTATCGATTTTGCCTAAATGGCGGCACACATAAAGTTACCTTAAAATGGTCAAACGTTGCTGGTCGTGTTCTTCAAAGAGAATTCCAGCACGCCATTACTTGCTAATAAAAAGTTCCGCAAGAATTTTATTAAGGAAAAATTATGTGAATAAATAAATATATATTAGTTAATTAATTAATATAATTATAATTTAAATTAATTATAGCTCGCAACAAATGTTTAACAGTAACTTTAATTTGAGTTTTGTATAATTCGTGTGATTTATACAAACGTTGTGCTCGATTATACGAAGCTGCACTTTAAGCAAATTGTATAGCGAAATATACAAACACTACAAATTGTATAGCGAATCATACAAACGTTCTGCATGAATTGTATAGCCAAACATACGAATGATATACAAAAATTATGAATTGTATAGTAAATTGTACAAATGTTATAAATATAATTACGAAATGTAATTACTAAAACTATAGTTATAAAGCATAATTAAGATATTTTTGAGTGACTATAGGTGAAAATTTCTCCCTTGTTAAAATTAATAAATTATAACTCTTACATAATCGTGTCCTCAATCTTTACTTGTATGGTCAATCAAAATAATAATGTCCCTTCCTTCTTTGGTCCATCACGTCAAGTGAGGTGAAAAAGCTCTTGAATTACTATACATTCCCATGCACATGCAATTGCAGTGTGATCAATCAAATGTGTGTCTCACGGATTGCAATATTTTGAATCTATGACTTCAAATAAATTTTGAACTAATTTTGCAATTACACAAGAAGTTTCAGTGTTAGGAATTCAACAATATGACTTATTTCAAGATTATAATTTTTTGACCAAGATAATGAAATATTTTGGGACTTATCAAATATACAAATCGAGTTAAAGAAACATCACTTATTCAAAAAAAAAAAAAAAACTATATGTGCTAGGTTGCATTGATGTTACCGAATATTATACTTTATTTTATGATTAAAATAATATTTCTTTTATAGGAGCAAAAATATTTGAATCTATGAGTGTGGAATCTATAACACTGCATTCCTCAGCTCCAGTTACACCAAGAGAATCATTATCCAAGAGGATGACATTGAAGTTCCTACATATTATTTTCTATTGTCTGGATTTTTCTATATATTTTGTTCCTACATATTTAATTTTTATTGATCAGGATGAGATTCGATTATTTTTTGAATATCTTATTATGTCCTAGTCGATAAGATAGCAGATCTAGTACCATTTCTGAATATTATATAGTGGATGGACCCAGAATAGACTATTCAATATCTCAATGAACGACTGGCAAACAACCATATCATACATCGCATGTGTCCATAATAAAAATCTATGGGACAAACGTTGGTGCGCCATTTTATAATCACCAACACGTGACTGTCATTTCGGTTTAATAGTATTCGAATCGTTAAAAAAAATATTTTTTGGCATTTCATTATTTAACAGAGTTTCAACTTTCAACCTTAGGATTTACTTAAATCAAATTCCATTATTTATTTATGTATTAGGACCTTTTTCCTCAAAAGTAAAGATAAAAATTGGACATTTATGGTCTTGTGTTTTAAAAACGTAAGGACGCAAAGTGAAGCATTTTACGCAGCACGAGGTGAGGTGTAAGCCTCGAAATATGAAGTATAAGTTTTATAGGTCTATGGGGAGTAAGTCTTAGATTTCTTCAATATTTTAATTTTATTATTAAAAAAATAAAATAAAATAATTTTTTCAATAATTTTATAAATAAATCATCAATAATACCACAATTAATATAGAAAAAAATTTATAGTTATCATTGGAGAAAAATAACAATACAAAAGATGATAATAGCCAAGATAATATTTAAAATGAAATCATTCACCATCTCCATATACATCTACCAGTCCTATCCTCCCTCAACTAATATTTGCATAAATTATTGTTTATATATTTATAAAAAGAGAAGATAAAAAAATGTAAGAATAATGATAAAAAATGAATAAAGTTGCATCAGGAATATAACGCTATAAAATCTCTCATATCAATTTCATGCACGATTTTTCTAAAAAAAATTTATGACAGAGTTACATTCTATGAGATTTATGTTATTTATTCATAGATTAGAGATAAAGTTGCTGCAACCTGGAAAACATGATAGATAAAGTACAAATATCATTTTACCAATAATAAAAATTATAATTTATATTAAAAAATAATAAAAATCAAAGTTATTACTCATTGGTACGTTTCTAAAAATTCGAGGGCGTACTCGTGAGACTTTCGCTCCAAATTCTAGAACATACGTCCTATGAATCTACGTCTTTAATTTGCGCTTTGGAGATTTTTTATACGCCCTACGTTGAAACTTGCCTTGAAAGCTCCCTCGAAGACATTGATGTTGTCTGTGTTAAATTGGAGCTCCTTTAGCGATGTAGTAGCCCATAGAAGACGATAAAAATATATACAAATTTAAAATTTATAAATTTTTATAGCATTATTCTTAGATTATTATATAATACAATAATTTGATGGAGTCAAATATTTAAAAAAATAAAGATATTCTCTGTAACAATATATTGTCAAAGTTTAAGGAAAAAAATATTTAACTTATGCAATCCCTAAATATTTTGAACAAGAAGTACGAATTGACAAATTAAAAAAATTAAAGGGAGACAATTTGGAATAATAGAAGCATAAATTTGGATTTTTCAACAATAAGTGGAAGAAAGAGAAATTCTCTTTCTTCCCACTTTCTCCTTGGCTTCGGGTACCGCGTGTTCTTCTCTGAAACTCACAACTCGGTTTGACTAAGCTCCACCATGTGAAAAAGCCTGCACTAAAATGAAATCCACTTTTCATTATCATTGTCAGTATTAATACAGGAGGAGCCCAGCAAAAAAAATGTGAAGGCGACATCAAACATTTACTATTCATGTGAAGAAAATAAAAAACGTGTGGACGGTGAATTGCTATTTTTTAATCTACTTAGACCTCCTTCTATATATATATATATATATATATATATATATATATATATATATATATATATCCCTTTTCACTATGATCAAAAAATAAACACATTCATTTCTGACCAATAAATCCTTCATTTTTTCTTTCTTTCTCCCAATTCATTTGCAAGAGAGGGAGAGAAAAAAAAGAGAGAGAAGAGAAGCATTGCAACATAAATCATGGCACTAGTTAAAGAATTTATGGGTATTTCCCTGCTGGAGAAATCATCATCAATGGCGCTTTTGAATCCCAAAGTCTACCATAAAGAAAATAGTCCTTGGATCAACCAGCCGTTTCAGGGAAGGCGGAATTTAAGGACAAGAGAAGCATTCAGGCAGACCACCGTCGCAGCTATAAGTGAAAATTTGATCAAAGCGGTGCCTGAAAAGGCAGTGAAATTCAAAGTGAGAGCTGTAGTTACAGTGAGGAACAAAAACAAGGAAGATCTGAAGGAGACAATCGTGAAGCATCTAGATGCTTTCACCGACAAAATCGGAAGGAATGTCGCCTTAGAACTCATCAGTACTGATATCGATCCAAGTAAGTCACGGTTTTTATTGATGATCCAAAAGGTCTCTTATTAAAATTTAATTTATAACCAGGATCGAAAAAAGTCTCTTATTAAAATTTGACTTCTGACTATTTTTTCTTCGTTAATGAAGATACAAAAGGGCCGAAGAAGAGCAACAAAGCAGTGTTGAAGGACTGGTCTAAGAAATCGAATTTGAAAACAGAACGGGTAAATTACACAGCAGAATTCGTTGTGGATTCAAATTTTGGAACCCCTGGTGCGATCACGGTGTTCAACAAGCACCAGCAAGAGTTCTTTCTGGAGAGTATTACTATTGAGGGCTTTGCATGTGGTCCTGTTCATTTTCCCTGTAACTCATGGGTTCAGCCCAGTAAGGATCATCCTGGAAAAAGAATATTCTTCTCTAATCAGGTATGATTCTTTATTTTATTTTTTTTAAATTTTAAATAAAATTAATCATCTGATATGAATAAATCCAAAAATTGATTACTTTATTCATTTTTATTGATTTAGTGTTTGAAGTTTAGTTTGGCTTTTTGTTGATATAAAAACTTTTCATTGCCGTTACGAGTTTACGCGTGGAAAATGAGGAAGTAGTTTAATTTGAATTACTCCCGTATTTGAATTGATCAAAAAGACTTTTTCAAATATTAAAAGGACTTTTAATTGTCATGTTAGTGTTTTATAAAATTAATTTAATTAATTATTTAAGTAAACTTTTTTTGAAAAAAATTGGATATTAAAAAATTATAAGAAAAATATTATTGATTATAATTTTTTTATTTGAATACAATGAACAAATATAACTTAAATTGCAGGTTAAAATCTATATAATTTAACTTTAAAAATAAAAATTATGATAATTAATATGGAACGAAGTAGTGTATTTTACCAATATAATACGAAAACTAACAAGTTTTTGGCCATTTTTGGGAAAGAAATTTGATTATTCTAAACTGGTTAAATAGTTTATTCACCAAAAGGAGAAAACAGAATATGCACGTAATGTGTTTTTATATGGCCCCCAATGTTGCTGTCCCTTATCTTTATGTTTCTCTCTTTTATAAGTTAGAAAGAAACCATCCAAGTTTATGAATTCTACGATAACTACTACTTAATAATAATAACTGAGATTTGAACCAAAACTAATTAATACAAATTATTTTGGCAGCCATATCTACCGGATGAGACGCCAGCAGGACTCAAATCATTAAGAGAAAGGGAGCTAAGAGAAATAAGAGGCGATGGCACAGGCGTCAGAAAATTATCTGATAGAATATATGATTATGACATCTACAATGATCTCGGCAATCCAGATAAAGGCATTGAATTTGCTCGTCCTAAACTTGGAGGAGCTGACAACGTTCCTTACCCAAGACGTTGTCGCACTGGTCGTGTGCCTACAGATACAGGTTAGTTAATTAGTTATATTCACATTGTCAGTGTATATAACTTAAATTTATGATTCAGTTAGCATACAATTGTTGTCTTTTGATTAATGTTTTGTGTAGATATGACTGCGGAGAGTCGTGTGGAGAAGCCAAATCCGACATATGTTCCAAGAGATGAACAATTTGAGGAGTCTAAGATGACTACTTTCTCCACGTCAAGGCTTAAAGCAGTGCTCCATAACTTAATTCCAACTCTAATGGCCAGCATTTCTTCTAACAACCATGATTTCAAAGGATTTTCAGATATTGATAGCCTTTACAGTGAAGGGTTACTTTTGAAGCTTGGTCTTCAAGATGAAGTCTTAAAAAAGCTTCCATTGCCTAAGGTTGTTAGCACTATCAAAGATGGAGCTCTGCTCAAATATGACACGCCAAAGATACTCTCAAGTAATTACACATTTCCATTTTTATCCTCTTTTATAAGACGTGTTGCATTGAAATATCTATAGAGTTTAATTTCTATACATTGACGATGTATAAGTTCAATCCTTGAAATATGGCTATATTATAAAGCATAGCAATTCTTTTAGCTAGCAATAATGCAAAAGTAACATATATGCATATTCTGCACATTGCAGAGGACAAGTTTGCCTGGTTACGAGATGATGAATTTGCTCGACAAGCAATAGCAGGAGTGAACCCAGTATCCATCGAAAGACTTCAGGTTTTCCCACCAGTAAGCAAGCTTGATCCTGAAATCTATGGTCCTCAAGAATCCGCTCTCAAAGAGGAGCATATTCTTGGTCATCTCAATGGCATGACTGTTCAAGAGGTAAACACAATTGGATTTCACTCATACACAAACAAAACAAAATATTTTGAGATTATCAGTGTACTATAACTCACCGTCATACTAATTAAAAATGTTCATTTCCTGAATATGTGACAGGCTTTGGATGCAAATAAGCTTTACATAGTGGATTACCATGATGTATACCTTCCGCTCCTCGATTTTGTGCCACCACTAACTGGATGTGGCAGCTCGCTAAAGCACACGTCTGTTCTAACGACGCTGGAGTTCACCAACTTGTCAACCACTGGTAAGTAATTAACAAATGAGTTAAATGCAAAAAAAGAAAAAGCAGAGAATTTAACCTTACTAGTACTAATAATTTTCTGGATGAATTTTACTAAACTGATTTTGATTGTGTAGGTTGCGTACCCATGCATGCTTGGAACCGTTTATATTGGCAGCACACAGACAATTAAGCGCGATGCATCCTATTTTTAAGCTTCTGGATCCACATATGAGATACACACTCGAAATTAACGGCTTGGCTCGCCAGAGCTTGATCAGTGCTGATGGTGTCATTGAATCTTGCTTTACTCCTGGTCGTTATTGTATGGAGATCAGTGCTGCTGCCTACAAGAATTGGCGCTTTGATTTGGAAGGCCTTCCTGCTGATCTTATCCGAAGGTATAGTTCCTTGTTTAGTTAATAAGGATTTAAGTTATATACACTGACATTGGGAAAAAATTGTCACAGTGTCACTTATCGATCTAAATTAATACCCATACTTCTGTAGAAATTAAACCTTCAATTTCTAAGTTTTTGTTTTGTAGTCTTTATTATTGTGTTAAAAGTGGGAAATCTAAACAAAATTTGCTCTTATTAAAAAATGCAGGGGGATGGCGGTACCGGACCCAACACAGCCTCATGGGCTGAAACTTCTAATTGAGGACTACCCTTATGCTGCAGATGGGCTTATGATATGGGCCGCAATCGAAGGCTGGGTTCGTAACTATGTAAACCACTACTACCCATCCTCGGCCCAAGTTTGCAACGACAGGGAGCTCCAAGCTTGGTACGCAGAGAGTATTAATGTGGGCCACGCTGACGTTCGCCATGCGGACTGGTGGCCCACATTAGCTACTCCAGAGGACCTCATTTCCATCCTCACCACCATTATCTGGCTAGCTTCAGCGCAACATGCTGCACTGAATTTCGGCCAGTACCCGTACGGTGGCTACGTCCCAAATCGGCCACCGCTCATGCGTCGATTAATCCCCGACGAGAATGATCCTGAATACGCGGTTTTCCTAGCTGATCCACAAAAATATTTCTTTTCAGCTATACCAAGTTTGTTACAAGCATCAAAGTTCATGGCCGTGGTTGACACATTATCGACACATTCCCCAGACGAAGAATACTTGGGAGAAAGACAGCAAACATCTACTTGGTCCGGAGATGCAGAGATTGTTGAAGCCTTCTATGAATTTTCTGCAGAAATAGGGAGAATTGAGAAGGAGATAGATGAAAGAAATGCCAATTTGAAACTAAAAAATAGGTGTGGTGCTGGTGTGTTACCATATGAACTATTGGCACCAAGTTCAGGCCCAGGAGTAACATGTAGAGGTGTTCCCAATAGTGTATCAATATGAGTATATACATATAGTAATTATGAGATGCAAATAAGTACATATATAAACCAATGTTTATAAAGTCCATAAATAGGGTGGACTGGTGAGTCTTCTCTGCATATATGCTGCTTGTATCAAGATGTATGTATCTACAGCTAGAATTTTGTAAGAACATTAAACTAAATATTTAGCTATTAATACTAGCTTAAGTCCATCTACCAGAGTCTTAAGTTTCGGGTTGTTTCATTTGCATTATATTATGTTCCAAAATTTGCTGCTTATGTTGAGTTACAGAACTCCGATACAGTTAAAGTTACTACAAAGATATATTGGTTTAAAGTTACTTTTAGATGGCAAATTCATAATCAAGTTTTGTTTTTTGTTCAAATTCTTATACAATCATCAATCAACTTTACTTTTCTTTCCCACTAATGCAGTACTCAAACTTCTTTTATGGCCATACCTTTCGTTTCCACTAGTGCAGTAGTAGCTGCAACATTCATTTGTGTTCACGCTCCAACTGTCCAGTTTTGAAGAATGCAGAAATTTTATAACATCTCACATTGGTCGAGGGAACAAACTATTGTCTCTTTGTACACTATAATCATCTCACGAGTTAACTTTTTAAGTTGAGTTAGTTTCAAGATTTAATTTTCATAATAAATAATATATGGTGCGTTACTGATCCGTGATCGCAGTGATGTTAATGTAGGAGTCATCATTGTGGACTTGGACTATAACCAATCCAGTATATCATGACTTTCCACAATAATGTTCATCAGCTTTATTCACTTTTTATGTTGCCACTCTTGACTCTGCACTCCCATTAAAACAATATCTACTTTTATAGAATTGCAAGTCGTGGATTCCCCCTTCAATTTTATTTTAGTAATTTCTGAAATCACAGAAGGAGTTTGAAGCTAAAAGAACAATAAAATTTGTCTAGAATTCCATCAATGTCGGATGATACCAAAACCGTAAAATCGCAAATCACTGCGTCTTACCACTCGGCCCAATTCTCTAATTATTCCGTAACCCACCCGGCCCACTATTTTTTTTTCCTTTTTCCTTTTTTCTTTTAAATAATTCCTTTTTTTTTCTTCTTCAATGTCTCATTTTCACACATTTTACTAAACAAAATAAAATTTTATTTGGAATATGTAAAAATTAGACAATTGAAGAAGGGAAAAAATGGCCATTGCATTTTAGTTATTTTTTTTTTAAAGAAAAAAGAATTATTTAAAGGGTAAGAAGGAAAAGAAAAAAGTGGGTTGGGTGGGTTAGAGAATTGACCGGCACTTCATTGCAAATCCGAGGAGTTGGTGCACTTTATATCTAAAGCGGTTCACTATGCCTGCAGTAAGCTGTTAGATTGATTTGAGACTTTTATCATTTTGATATCATCTCAAAATTAATATGTTCATTTGTAATTTTGAAGGAAAAAAAATGTTTTTGACTTTGAACTCTTTTCAAGAGTCGGCTCAGGCATTAATTATTCATCATATATATATATATATATATATATATATATATATCAATTAGCTTCCATCGACAAGGATCTCGAATAACATCTACCTCCCATCAACTCAATGGAGTAGGTGTAACGCTTAAAAATCATAATGGGAAAAAGAATTTTTTTTTATTTGTCTAAATTTTGATGAATAAAATTACGTAAAATTTGAATTGATGGGAGATAAGTTGAGATCTAGTGAATTGACTAAATGACATATCACTGGTCTTAACAATACTTTCTAATTTTTTTTATACATAGTAATTGATTTCTAACCCTACTTAACAAATTACTAAACCTTTACTTACTTTTTAAAAAAATGAGATAATGATAATTCTACCTTATAATTAAAGTAGGAGATAGCTATTCTATGAATAAAAACTTTATCTCTCTATAGATTTAATTAATTGTTATCACAAAATCTTAATTCTCTCTACTTCTTCATCGTTTTTTCTTTCTTCGCCATTTTTTATTACTATTATAAAATCTTAATTCTCGTAGTTAAATTATAGTATCAATAATTCCTAATTAATAGATTTAATAGGGTCTTAAATATATTTATGGAGTAATTTTTCCATTCGAACATTAACCACATCACCCTTTTGAATGCTTGGGCATTCCCATTATTTTGTGCTCTTAATTTTGTCTCATACCTTGTACTGGCTGTCTGAAATATACATCCTCGTACGAATAGTAGGCAAGGCGGCCGCACTTGTGAAACTGAACCATCGACAAGGATGTACTTGTCTTGTGCCACATAATTTGTCCATTGATTTTTTTTAAAAAAAAAAATTCTCATAATATCGTCATTAGAGCCGTTTATTTCGAATTTGCACTCCATAAGACTCTACTCAAGAGAAAGTGTTTCTATGGAGAATTTTTTGATATTCAAGCTACAAAACATATACATTTGATTAAGAAAAGAACAACGTTATTGTTGAAATTAATTTTTAGTTATTGCAATAATTTTTAACAAAATAAATTATTTAATTATTAAATTTTAGTTAAATTATTGAAAATCATTTCAATTAAAAAAAAAAATCAACAGTTATCCATTACACTTCTCCTTTTTTGGTTGTTAGAGCAGTCCAACTGTATGATTAGAATAAATCCAGAGTGAGAGTGGTTTAGGGCTCAAAGTGCAATGAACTTTCTTTGCTTATTAAATGGGGTCAACAATTAAAGTGTTACAGTGTGAAATGAATATTCAAAAAAGCAAAAAAAAATTAAAGGTGTTTTATTATTGGGTTGTTACAGAAACATTTGCTCATTTTAAAATCACCATTCCTAGTTTTGTATAATTTATAACTAAGATGCACGTCAATAATTATATTTAAACTGAAGGGTCACTAGTCAAAGTCAAGCAAAATTTCGTTCCAAGTCTTACAGAATTTGTTTGTTACACATTTTCTATTCAAAGTCAAAGTAAAGAAACTTAGCACTCATTACTTGTTCTTTTCCTCATTTATTTAATGCGATCATATTTGATTAAACAAAGAATTGGAAAAAAATAACTTAAAAATTTATAATCTTTTGAATTTATATATATAATAAGAAAAGTAAAAAATATCACATGTCAGCACCACATAATTTATCAAGTATTTGTACAATTAAAATTAACAAATTCCGTAATTTAAATAATAATTTTTAAAATTAAAATATAAAGCAGTTTAAGTTTTTTTTATTTTTTTAATAGTCAGTTAAATTTTACAATTTTTTAAAAAATTCGGATAATGATATAAAATTTTCAAACAGTTACTGTTACAGGTTTTACTTTTGGTAGATAATTTTTAATAATTTTTTTAATAAATAATCAGATCTCTAGACTTTTTAATATTTGATTTAAAAATATTTTTTAAAAAATGTAGTTTTTCCAATAAAATATCAAAATATTTTTAAAATCTAATTTTCCAATAATTTCTTTTTGGTATTTTTAAATGAATAAATCATTTCTTGAACATAGATATTCTCGAATTTTCTATTAGTTTAAATTTAAAATTTGAATTCAAATTTTAAACTGCATTATTATCATGTGTTTGTGTGTGTGCAAGAGATGTGTGGGTATGGGATTAGGTTCCTATGAGAGAATTAGGTCATTAAGTTAGTTTTTAATAACAGTGTAAGGAAAAAAATAAAATACACAAATTATATTGCTTTTATTAAAGTATCCGATAATTTCAAAAAACAAAACAAAATTAACTGCCTAAATAATCGATCAACTATATATATATATATATATATATATATATATAATCTACTTCTTCACGTTTTTAGATAAAGAAATTTAGTATTATATTATAAGAAAAATAGTTTGAATTTTTTTTTCTTAAATATTTTTTTTATTTTTATAAACTATTGAATAATTATCGCATTGTATATTCTCATTCTTATAGAATTTATGTTAAGCAAGACAAGAGTTCAATTTTTTAGAATCCACAAGTTATGTCGTAAAAGACATAATTTTTACAAAATTTATGTCGAGCAATTAGGTCATAAAAATACTACACTACTTATGTCACATAATTTAATTTCTATAAAATATATATTGAGTGAGATAAAAAAATTCTAAACTTATGTCGAGTACAATACTATTAAAAATATGACACGATAAATTAAGTTACTTCTCCATTAAGTAAAGATTTCGAACTCAAGGTACAGAGAAAATAAGAAAAACTTTATTGGAAGAAGCCCAAAGGCGATTGAAACAAAGTTTCGAGGAAATTGTTAGACTTCTTTCTCTCTACAGGCAGAAAAATGATCAACCAAAATTTATATCATAAATGGCATAACTTAATTCTTTATGAATTTATATCAAGTGAATTATGTCGAAGAAATACTACATAATTTATGTCACATAACTTCGAGATTTAATTTACGCAAAAAAAAAAACTTTTAAATATTTTATTGGAGTAAAAAAAACACTACTCCTCTTTCATTTCTTGTGAAGGTACGGAGGAAATAACAAATAATTTCTTGGAAGACCTAAGGCAACTCAAATAAAGTTTCCATGAAATTGTTAAGACTTTTCTTGTCTACAGAAGTCTACTCTCCCCCATTAAATGATTACATCATAACTTAAAATAATATTAGTACATAAAGCATCAACACTATAAATATAGCTTTCATGAAGCCATAGATCCCACAATACAAAACAATTACAATCAGCATCACTCCTTTTCCACCACCAAAAACTAAATGGAAGATACTATCTGGAGTGCATATGCAGCAGTATTTTTTGGCACTCTCTTTCTTTTGTTCCTTTGTAAATATCTTCGCCAGAGGAAACTCAACTTACCTCCAGGCCCAAAACCATGGCCGATCATCGGAAATTTAAACCTTATAGGCAACCTTCCTCACCGATCCATCCATGAACTCTCCCTCAAGTACGGGCCCATTATGCAACTACAATTCGGGTCTTTCCCCGTTGTAGTAGGCTCCTCCGTCGAAATGGCCAAAATATTCCTCAAATCCATGGATATCAACTTTGTAGGACGGCCGAAAACCGCCGCCGGAAAGTACACCACCTATAACTACTCCGATATCACCTGGTCCCCGTACGGACCTTATTGGCGTCAGGCACGTAGAATGTGCCTGATGGAATTGTTCAGCCCGAAACGGCTCGATTCGTACGAGTATATTCGGGCAGAGGAACTTCATTCTCTTCTTCATAATTTGAGCGAATTATCAGGAAAAGCGATTGTACTGAAAGATTATTTGACGACTCTGAGTTTAAATGTCATTAGCAGGATGGTATTGGGGAAAAGGTAC
Source organism: Solanum virginianum (assembly GCA_000787875.1). Lineage (NCBI taxonomy): Eukaryota > Viridiplantae > Streptophyta > Magnoliopsida > Solanales > Solanaceae > Solanum > Solanum virginianum. The sequence continues at coordinate 16,626 of DF358359.1, forward strand.
TTGGATGAATCCGAAAACTCGATTGTGACTCCTGACGAATTTAAAAAGATGTTAGATGAATTGTTCTTACTTAATGGAGTCCTTAATATTGGAGATTCAATCCCCTGGATTGATTTCATGGACTTGCAAGGTTATGTTAAGAGGATGAAAGCTCTGAGCAAGAAATTCGACAAATTTTTGGAGCATGTACTAGACGAGCATAACGCGAGGAGGACCGGAGTGGAAAATTACGTTGCTAAGGACATGGTGGATGTTCTGTTGCAGCTTGCTGATGATCCAACTCTGGAGATTAAACTGGAGAGACATGGAGTCAAAGCATTCACTCAGGTATTCACTTTATTCTTGTACCGACGATACATATAACTTGAGAAAATAATTAGAGTAAATTCAGTCATGACTAATTTCCATTAACCACACACTGAATCCCTACTGCTCAGGGTGATCGTATACCTATGAATTCCTCCACTCTATTGGTAATGGACAGTGACAAGATATTATGGGAATTCTTGGTGGACACAAAATTTAGTTGTCAATTTCCCACCAGAAAAATTGAACTGTATCAATGATAATGTTTACAGAAATGATACCAGATCCACTTTCTGTCTAAAGTAAAACGGATAATGTATGGGAGTCCACATATTACAAGGGAAAAAATAGAAATAGAAAGTTACTATTAAAAGAAGAGAATTAACAAAAATTTTGTAGCTAAATAACAAAATTGGTCTCAAATTCTATCTAGCGACAGATTATTAAAAAAATCGTCATTTACCATAGATACTAAAATGTGTATTGTACAATCAGGACTTGTTGGCTGGTGGAACTGAGAGTTCAGCAGTGACAGTGGAATGGGCAATTTCAGAGCTGTTGAAAAAGCCAGAGATTTTCAAAAAAGCTACAGAGGAATTGGATCGAGTAATAGGACAAAACAGATGGGTACAAGAAAAAGACATCCCAAATCTTCCTTACATAGAGGCAATTGCTAAAGAGACTATGCGACTGCACCCCGTGGCACCAATGTTGGTGCCACGAGAGTGTCGGGAAGACTGCAAGGGAGCTGGCTACGACGTTCAAAAAGGAAGCAGGGTCCTTGTGAGCGTATGGACCATCGGAAGGGATCCTACATTGTGGGATGAGCCTGAGGCATTCAAACCCGAGAGGTTCCTCGAGAAGTCCATCGATGTGAAAGGACATGATTTTGAGCTTTTGCCATTTGGAGCTGGGAGAAGGATGTGTCCAGGATATAGCTTGGGGCTTAAGGTGATTCAAGCTAGTTTAGCTAATCTTCTACATGGATTTAAATGGTCATTGCCTGATAATATGACTCCTGAGCAACTCAACATGGAGGAAATTTTTGGGCTCTCTACACCCAAAAAGTTTCCGCTTTCTACTGTGATTGAGCCAAGGCTACCATCAAATCTTTACACTGTTTGATTCAGCTCTGTTATGATTTTGCAATTTTCTATCTTTTTCTTTGCTTGAAAGTGGTGTGTACTGAACTTAGAAGTATGTATGTCATAATAATTCAGATGAGTTTTTCAGAATTTTTTATGTTCTACAGAGCTTATGTTGTAACATCTCCTTATGAAATGGTAATAATCTTATCATTAGTATTTCTTTTTTCAATGCTAATAATAGTTCGCCACATTTTATTCTCCCAGTAGAATTTTGGCTATACGAATCCTCTATTTCCGCTTTGCTTTATTCTGACCGACCCTTGTCGGAGGGATAAGGGTATTATTTATGCGTGGCATTTAATATATTTCTTTTTTTATAACAATCAAGTTTTTTTTTAATTTGTCATATTATATATTCTGCATCATAACATTTTGCTATAAAAATAAAAAGGTTTAATTGCAATAGAACGTAGAAACTATCCACGCACCAAAATTCAAATATGATAACCCCACTTAAAAATTAAGGGAGCCCAGAGCTAATGATTTTAGTTAAAAGACACAAAATGCTAGGCTAATGATATTGTACTAATAAAGCTCTCAATTTTTTTCTTTATACTTTTAATGTTGAAGAGGCTCATATTACAAATTTAAATAAACATATAAAACACTTAAATTTTGAAAAGATAATCCTTTATGTAAAAAACTAATAAAGAAATTATTGTTCGAGGGACCTTTTACTGTGCGGTGCCCAAAAAATGTCCGTTTTGGGACCGAACTCAACATACAACCATGTCATAAACCACATTCCTCCGTATGTTCGGGAAAAATATGGACTAATATAAAATAAATATAACACAATAATATGAATAAAAAATAAAAAAATAACATCAAGAATTTTGCGTGAAAACCCTTCTAAATAAGGAGAAAATCACGGTACAAGAGGAACAACTAATATTATTATAGTAATGAATTTTATACCGTGTAGACACGAGTACAATACTCTCAAAGACTTCTACACACACAAAAGAAATACTCTCTTTTGATTTTTCACCTTACTAAAATATCGCTCACTCTATTTTTCTTCACAAACTATTTTTATTAAATAGCCTATAATATATCTCACAAATAAAATACCCAATACATAAATTCTCTCACTCTCTTTCTTTTTTTTGCTCTCTATTTATAGGGAAAAAAAAAATTTCACCTCTTCTCTTGACCAAACAGAGAAAGAGGAAAGTTGACATACGTATACGTTTGCAATTTGAGAAAATAATTTGCTTCTTTCTTCGTTTATTTTAATGGGCGTGGACCCTATTATAATCAATATAGATGACGATTTTAAAAAACGAGTAATAGATTAAAGCACGACACTTCCTCTTTTCTAACTTTTCTTTATTAGTCAATGTACAAAACCACCAAACTAACTTCAAGTCCCTATTCTTTCCACTTTGGAATAAAATGATAGCCAAAATACAATCAAAATGGACTACTTCATGCAAACACTGACAGCTCCCAAATAGAACTATTACTGCCACACAATAAAACTGCATCTCAGTTGATCTAAACTGAAGACACAAAAAGGACAACATTGGTAACCACCCACACTCCCAACCCACCTGCAGATTCAAAGGCACATACACAACTAACTGAAAATCCTTTAAATGTTAAAACAAGACGGGACCAGAAAGCAACTCAAAGGCGCTGTAACAAAAAATCCCTCGAGGCGCTGTAAAAATAAATACATCTACACAAAAACGCCGTCAACAGCCTTCACCGTTGTGAGCAGCAAAACTGTGATAAATTAACATTTTCATATCAAGAAACTGCTTGCGCAAATTTACACCTGCCAAATGAGAGCATAAAACAAGCTTACAACCTAAAATATGAATAGGAGTTCTGAGTTCACCAATGTAAGCATTCTAGTTTCCCATACCTCGCTGTCCATGAGACTGAATGAATAATATTTACAGAAAAGAACCCTGTAAAATCGAAAATAGCAATATTATTTTTAAAAAAAAGAGTCGTGCAGAACAAAGAATATGATGCAATACGTAATATGTTTGACATATAAATTGGGACATGTACCTGTTGACAAAATTATTTAACCAGGACAACTGGTTACAACAAGAACCAAATAGGCAACAATTAAGTTGTTGATCTCATCGTAAGGAAATGCTATCTAAACACCAAGCTTCCATTTTGTTGACGTCTCAAATTTTCAATAAGTGACTGGTAGAATGATTTCAGTGCTTTAATATCACTACCCTGTCAATAAAAGCACAGAACAATACAAGGAAAAATCAGTAAAAGCGGATTATCCAATTATAATTCTTTAGCGGATTATCCAATTATAATTCTTTAGCGGATCATCCAATTATAATTCTTTCCGTTTACATGCATACACTAATGGAGGTTTTATTCAGAACCCCCACCCTTCAAAAAAATGAGGAATTCTGAAACTGTGTTCTCTACTCTATCCAGTTCTTCAAACAGTGCTTTCCGAACAGATAGTGCTATCACCATCCATACTTAATTTAATTCACTGTGTCAAAACAATAAGTAGAATACCTGCAATTTCTGACAATACTGCTCAGCCAAATCTTGAGGGCAATGAGCACTTTGGAAGCTTTTTGATACAAAATGAGCAAGAAAATCATTGCCAAATTTCTCAAACATCACCTTCTGAGCCAACACAATCTCGCCGAAAAGAACAAGCTGCCATGGTAATTAAAAAGGATAGGGAGATAAACTATGCAACCCATGAAAATCAGAGTCTTGCAATCATATTACTATAGCAGAACATCAAATATGATTTTGCAGATTTAGAAAATGAGGCAATCAGAATGCGCAAGTATCAATTTGTCCATCAAATACCAGTTCCAGATTGGAAAGGCCACAAACATGTTGAAATTATATCAGCCACGTGAGAATGAACTAATTCACAGTAACAGCAGAGTATTCATATAAAAGCACCACATGCTCACATTGTTATGCCATAACGGACAACAGACAGGGTTGATAATGTTAGTTAGACCAGTCATTGCACCAACTTACCGTATTTGCATCACGGAACTCAAAGGATTTGTCAAGGACACTGTAAAGACAACAGTTTGTTGCAAAGGCCTCCATCACAAAAATTCGGAAACCAGGTACCTGGAACAGAGAAGACATTTTACATATCAATAAGCACAATTGATCTTTATTGCTGCAGTGAAACTCAAAAGACACTTCACCTTTTCTTCACCATAAGGACTTGCGCACCAGTCTTTGATTAGTCTTATAAATATCTGTACACAAGCCTGAATAAGAAGGGTCAAGAATCAAGTTCCAATAAGTGGGATATAACATGTTTTTCCGAAGCTACTGAACACTAAATAGCACAAGTATCCTAATGCTTAACTAACCTTACGAACAACGATATCCTTGTGATTACAGGATGCATGTAATAACAGCTGCATCATGGGATCCAAGTAAGCCCTACTCTTGGAGGAAAGAAAAACTGATGACAGATCATGCGTAGCAATCACGTGAAGAAAAGTGTAAAACGTCCTCTGAAGTTCCTGTAGCTCACGGATTTCCTGAGACAAATGAAAGGACAGTGAACAAACTATAAAAAACAACATCCTCAGTTCCAAATGCAAATACAAAAGCCAGGATATACATTAGATAGTAATAACCCAACCAAGATTATGGTTTCTACAGTTTGAACCTTTCAGATATTTCCTATACACTGGACTTATCCTTCAAACAAAATTAGGGCATATGCTGACCAATCTAATCGGAATGAAGGAACAATTACAATGGCAATGGCAAGATACCAAGGATGAAGAATGCCAATGAATCTGCGAGAGCTCAATCACACTAATAGTCATCTGGAGTGACAGAAACGGAAGCATGACAAATAAGGAAGCTTCCAGAGGATAACCATGAAAAGAAGCAAGGGAATACTAGGAGTTGAAGATAGAAGAGCTAGGAAAACAAGGACATGGAAGGGCAAAACAATCAGTACATAGGAGACAAGGACGTATCAATGGAAAAACAACTGGCACTAACACGCTTAAATAATCAGCATGAAGCCAAAAAAAAAAAAAATTCAAATGAGCTGGGAACTGACTGGCTATGCACATGGTCGTGTAATTTTTGCAAAGATTCTTTCTTAATGTCCATCTGCTAGAAAATAACTGCAGTTTTGAGGGTTTTCATAGGGTAGGTAGCAATTATTTAGCCTTAGTATCTTGGAAAAACACTTACTAATGAATATATCCTTTTCTCTCCCTCTTTTCCACGTGCAAGACATAGAAAAGAGTGCAGTCCATATACAATAGGGCAAGGATGCGCATGAGCTATTAAAGAGTCACAACATCTTACTCTCTAGGTACTTATGATGGCAGTTCTCTACATGCAAAGGGATGGGTTCATGATCCAATCCCAAACAAAGATAGGAAAGGAGGAAGGTATTAACTGTTGGAGAATGTGTGGGCTCTCAACAAAAGAGCTCTTACATGGCGATGCAGGAAGCAAGATAAATAACGCTAAAGAAACTTCACATACCTCTGTATTGCTTCCAGGACCTGTTGGGAAAGCATCTCTTGGGAGGATATTAAATACTCTACCAGCAATAGCAGGGTAAACTTCCCCCAGAATGTCTCGAACTCCAGTGTTGAATTTGCAGATAAGCTGATTAAGCAATAGCAAAAAGCCTGCCAGTTCTTTCGGCTGCATTGAGAAACAAAAGAAAGTTATTCTCATGAAGACATAAAGTATTGATGGGAAATGAACACCACTCATTAATGAAAATTTTATTCATAAAATAAAGAAGGATCTCCACATGATGCTCATTAACCTAGAGAAAGTGTAACGTGCTACAGAAAATCCTCTGTGCATAGGAATAGAATGAAAATGTACTAAACATTTAAAAAAACATAAAGGATAAATACAGATTAGCAGTCACTATGTGAGAAGCATACCAGGAGATACAAAGGATTTTACCAAAATTCTATTACAGGGGGTTTACACCGTGAATCTACTTCAGTCATTCTTGTTTACCCTAATCATGAATGAGGTCTCATGGTGAATGCTTTATGTAGATGATGGGTGTGTTTGGTATTATGAAAGAAAATGTTTTCCTTGAAAGTGTTTTCTTGTAGTTCTTACTTATTTTTGATGTTTGATAACGAAGCAACAAAATAGTGTCCCAAAAGTGTGTGTTAGTCAGAAGAAATTTCTCTTGACCAGGTAACATGTATACACAGCCAGCTCAGTTTGGACAATAGAGCCAATTCCTATTTTACTATATTAGCTACCTACACTAATACAATTTGGTTGTTCATATGGGATAACTTTGTAAACTATCTAACAGTCTACTCCATTTACAAATATTTTGTCCCCTGATAGGCAATTGCAAGAAATTTTGTCCCCTGATAGGCAATTGCAAGGCTATCTCCTTGATCAACTGAACACTCATTCTGCTTCTGGATTGTAACCTCTTGCATTTCTTTCTGCCCAGATATGATAGATAGTTGCAGCCAGAAGAAATACCAGAATTCTTGCTCTTGGTCGATTGTTGTGGACATATTTAGCCAGCCAGTCTCTCGGGAAAAGATTAAATCTGCCTATGTATACCCATCCCCCAGAAAACAGAAGTCATTATTAGCTTAGTCCCTTTTACCCCATCCCGTTACAGCCCATCTAAAAACTGGATTGATAAGTAACCCAAATTGACCCAAAGAACCTTGTCAAAATATATCAAAAAGATGTTTCTCTGTTTGATATGTTGTATATAATCCTAATAAAGAAAAAAAAAAGTTTTATTAGGTACTTATAAAATTATAAAACAACAAAGATATGAAAATAAGAATTGGGCAGTTTGGGTTATGACTCGCAGTTTAGCACATTTTAGGCCACCCTATTTCAACCCAAATAACTCATGGGCAGGTCAACAACCTGACCATTTATTAACTCGACCACTTTTGACCCACCTAAATTCAGCCCAACCCACCAATTTGACACCCCCTAGAAGTAAAGGTATATGTGTTGCAAATTTAGCTAACATAAGAAAAATGAAGTTGAGATGAAATTAAATGGGACTGTGATGTCTACATCCAGATAATTGAAATATTAACTCAGTGGTCCAGGAAGAGGGTTTAATAAATGAAGTCATAAAAAACAAATTGTAATAAAATAGTTGAAATGGATGTAATGCTAAGGAAGAGTTATAAAATAGAGAGATATTAAACAAAGTGAAGCTTAGTCCTTCAGAATAGTTCACTTTGTGGAAACTCGCTGGGTATGTTCTTGTTGTTGTAATAAAGTTTAGAAAACTTAGCCTAAAATACATATATCAGAAGCAAAATGCATAGCATTTGTCAACGTTATCTTTTCTCAAAGAAAAATGCAAAGCATAGGTCAATAGATTGTATTCAATAGATAGCATTGGTCAATGGTTTGCTTCTCAAACTATAAGCAGGCAGACACATAATTAAAATTATTATGGCCGAAATTAATCTTACAACACATAGGTCCATTTAGTGATACATAATAAGATTTAAATCACTATACAGTTTCCAAAATATGCTTAGACATTGATTTAAATGTATAATAATGACTTCACCTCACTTTCGGCTAGCAATTGCTCCAGTGCCTTAGGTAGATATGGAAATACAGATGATCCTAGTATGTCCACCATGCGGTGAATGAATGATGTGACCTGGAGGAGTCAACATCATCAGAAAAAGGAATAGCATCACCAAAGGAGCAAGAAATAGTTCAAAAACAATAAGAAATTAAATACACACCTTGCACCGCAGAGGTTCTATCTTTGGATATATGATAAGAATACGTAGGAGGACATCCAATGTCTGGATGAAAAAGAAACCAACATGATAAGAATTGATAGAGAAAAGTAATACTTGATTTAGGGATTTCATTCGACCATAAAAATTCAACACCTGTCTCCTACAATAGGTAACCAGAAAAATAAATTGTCCAAAACAAGAAACGGGAACAAACACCACCCTTTGTCATGCACTTATTTCTGAGAACCAAATCAACAACCAAAAATCCATTAAGTAAGACACCCAGACCAGATACCAGCCTCCTTGAATAATGACACTATTAAAAGGACAAAATTCAGGATAGCTTCACATTGTAACAAGATACAAAATAATTGATATGCATATTGATAATCAAATGGGTCAGTGTATTGTTACCAATAGTAGGTAAGATCAACAGATTAAAACAGAAGGTGGAGTTCAGAATTAATGTAGAAGAGCAAGAGAAAACTCAAGCACCAAATCAACCAACCTGTTTGAACATGAGACCAATTGCAGGACGACTGGCAGTTACAAGACGCTCGCTAAAACCCTGGCATGCATAAACATTGTGGTAAGAGTAGGAGGAATAGGCTATAAATGCGGAATCAATCACCAGCGCGAGAAACGTAAGATGGCAGTAAGCTCAGCAAGAAGACAGAAATCCCAAAAGTAAAAATTACTTAGAGACAGATAACTATTGCTGAAATATATTGACATTTTCTAATACTTCTTATTTTAAATTTTATTAGGTATAATGTTCCAGATTTATATAGCCAATCCTAACTTGTCAGGGACTAGAACGCAGGCATTGTTCTACATAATGTTGGTTGAGATGCTGGAACATGAGACCAACCCAACTTGTTTGGGACTAAGGCATAATTGTTCTTATCAGGTATAGTATTACTTGGGTAATTCTAAAATGCTGGATTGGGAGCTGTGAAGGTTGCAGATAGCATAAAGGAGGATTATTGTGAATTGCTTATGTAAGGAGTTTGGAGAGGGCAGTATCCACATTTTGCATTGCAGGTTTACATCAAATATAGAACATGGATTTCCCTTTGTTTAACATTTCACTGGCTTTTCAAAATCCAACGGTGAAGCACTGTAGAGTAGCATGCTATATAAGATTGGCACAAAAAGGAGAGCAGCTTGAATGGTGACAATATGTCTTTATGTGGCTTATTAGTATAAAAGAACAGAGATATCCATTGTAATGAAATGTATATAACCAGTACTAGAAGATCATTTTTTTGGTTTTCGGTCACTCTTTTGATGCAAAGGATAATCCCAAATATCTAGGCTACCTTGAAAGACCATTGTGATTGAACTGCGCACCAACTTCTTACATACTTTTGACACTGCATTTTTGTGCTATTGATGAAATACTTTGATTTACAAGGAGTAAAAATTATAAGAAACCATAGTGAGTTTCATAGCACAAGTACAAACCTTGCTCAGAGCATTAATGGCCATAATTATCTGCTGGATATTTGTGATCTTTTCTGGTGACTCATCAGGATTCTGGGCTTTGGCATTTAAGAGCAAAGCCTCAACCTGATAAAAGTATCTAATGTCAGTTCATCTAATTAATGGAAGCAAGTGTCCAGAAATACTTGCATTTCACATTAAACATGCAATGATACAGTGCATATATGCATCAATCAAGCTAATCAAAACATCAAAAGAAAATTCAATTTACAGCCTTTGGCTAATGAAATGACCTGCTGACAAAGAGGAGTAAGCAAAGCAGTTAGGTACTCAGATTGTTTTTCAACTGGTACATCTTCCGTTCCAATTAATAAGCCAATTGCCTACAACATGTCATGAAAGTGAGTTAGAAAGTAAGCCAGCAAGTTGAAAAAATTTCTGAAGCACATATTCTAATACCATGTCTGCAGATGTACCTCAAAAATGTGACTACCATCTTCACAACCTGAAAGCTCCTTTGAAGCAGCATGAACTGTTGTGAATTGAGCAACTGTATCTTGCAAACTCTGAATGAATATATCAAGTGAGGAGTTCAGAAACAGAATCCAAAGAAAACAAAAGAAAATGAGATCTTTCCCATAGACAGAAACTTGGGATATGAAATGGGCCAAGGGAGTGGGAAACCCAATACCTGCAAAATCGTCTCTATGTAGGGTACAAGTTTTTCTTTGAGCAGCTTCACAACCCTCATGAAAAGATAACTTGCCCTTCGACTCACATTGCTATTTGGATGATGTATGCCTCTTTCATCAAGAAAGGCACTCAAAACCAAGGGTATGTATTGTGTATTCTCCTGAAAAAATTTCATATATCTTGTTACTGTTTCCAAGTAGATAAGTGCAACAAGCCTGTTGTTGTGGCAAGGAAACTTTGTCGACAAAAGCATCGGAATAAGTTCTCCCAAGAGACCATTTCCTGTTTTCATGGTTTGATCACTAAGTGATTCCCCAAAGGCATATAGCAGAGAGAGTGCAGCTTCTATCTCCTCAACATCCACATCCCCATTAGATGCAACAGCACTGGCTAAAGAGTTCCTGATAAAAATCTGAGTAGCATCAGGTGCTACACGACCCACACTACGAAGAAGAACAAACAAATCTTTCCTAAACTCAGCCATCCGATCTTCCTCTTCCTTCCCTATTTTGTCCAACACATCGAGGTTATTGCGATAAGCAGGGTCAAATCGGATCTGAGACCGGATAACTTCCAGTATCTGACCTACATGAAGTGACTGTGTCTCGGTCAATGGAGCCAGACTCTTCAATGTGCCAACATACCCAGAGAGGAACTGCACAATGTTGAAGGTTTCATCAATTTCACAATTTTGCATTACATAGAAAACAGAGGGCAAAACCTCATTCAATAGTTCAGTTGAGACAGCTTTCCCATCCTCAGAGTTCAAACGCTTCGAACACTCCAAAACCTCAGTTGAATATCCAGTAAGCAACGAAGCAACTCTTGATACCAACTCAGAGTCATTATCCTCTGCTACCAAACCAAAAACCTTTCTAATCTGAAGGCTCTGCAAAAGAGTGAGTTTTGCTTTCGGGTCCATGCGCTTAGCAGCAACGGCGTGGATGCAACCAGCAGCAGCACCTCTGAGTTGATCAGTAAAACCATTCACCAACATCAACTCAAATAACAGCCCAACAAACGCATCATTTGCTATCAAACCTATGTCAATCCACGAAACATACCTCCTCAAAGAATCTAAAACAGTACAACACAAATTCCATTTCACTGGCTTTTCAAAATCCAACGGTGAAGCACTGTAGAGTAGCATGCTATATAAGATTGGCACAAAAAGGAGAGCAGCTTGAATGGTGACAATATGTCTTTATGTGGCTTATTAGTATAAAAGAACAGAGATATCCATTGTAACCTTAATTTGCCCAGCAATAGCCACCTCCTCTTGGCTTCTCGGGTAGTCCAAGCTAATTACTTCTTCATCCAATGCATTGAGAACTCGACAAAACATATCAATAACCACAACACCTTTACTAAGATTTGATAAAAAATCAACAAAAACAGAGGGCCATATCATTGGATACTCGAAATAAATTAAACTGACCATAACCTGAGCAAGCTTATTCTTTATGAATGCTGGACCATCCAAAACTCTTACCAGATTCTTATCATCAATGCTCTCATAACAAACCAATGAAAAGACAGATTTCCGGATAAAGGATTTCTCCTCTGGACTCATTGATGAATACCGGACCCGAAGAACCTCTAGCAGACATTGTAAGCACCAGAACTGAACTTGAACCAGTTTAGAGAAGCATAAACGCTCAATACATATACTACAAATTGATGGGGTTTCTTTAATTTGTTGGCAATAGCCAACTGCTTGGGCTTTGAGAGCAGAATCAACTGCCCCAGATTCATCAAAACTTATAAGTATAGCCTTCTCAAGATCATCCATAACTGTTCCTTAAACCCCCTAAACCCTAATAAAACCTCCACCAATGATCAGATTTTTGAATCAAAATATCCAACTTTTCCTTATGAATCTGAATAACAACTTAATAATGAATTTTATTATAGAAAAACATAGATCTTTTGGGCTTACCTCAAAGTGCTTGTGGGAAAGCTAATGGTGGGCAATCACAAGATATGTGATTAGAATGGTATTAGGGTTTAGGAATGAGCAACGGTGTAAAACTTACGGCCCCGAATTAGGGTTTTGATTCTTAATCAAAATCAGTGAAGAATTTTCTGAACTTTTTTTAAATTTATATCAAAATAAAAAGACTGCGAAGGAGCAGAGACTGTGCTCTTTGAGACTTGGTTAAACAGGCTGATGAAGGAGAAGAGAACGGAGGCTTTCGTGAGATCTCTCTTTATATACTCCCTTCTGCTTATCAACTCTTTTTCCTATTTTGCTTCGGTTTTTAAATTTGATATTTTTTAAATTTTAGGTTTTTTTCCGATTTCCAAGTTAGTTCCCTTTGAGACTCAACTAAATTGAATTCGCGCAAAAAAAAAAATTGTATTGAAGTTCAACTAAATTGAATTTTATATGAGAAAATTGAATATTGGATGCAAAGACTTTCTAACAAAGTGACGTCATAATCAGGACACAAATTTGAAGAATTTGGAATCTAAAGTGATGAAGTCGAGTACTGTAATATCCAAAAAAATTTAAAGTGTCCAAATTAACTAGTATCTTCGTGGTAAGACAAAGAGTAATTAATAAATTAAGTATTATGGGCTATGTCACATTTTAAGTGATCAAGGTTTGTATTTGAAGTTTTGCAGTTAAGCAGATTGCGCTATAAAAATTAGCGAAAGTTATCATAATTTTCTTTATAAAGATTTCTTTGATACTTAGGTCAAATATTTTGGAGGTTTTCCCTCAATATATAAAGAGTTGTGGAGCTCATGACCTATCAAATCAAAGGTCTACGAGTCTAGTTTCCAATGAATCAAATTATTCATCCATACAGCTACAGAATAGAAAGATATTCGCATTTTAGTAACGACTTCGCAAAAAAGGCGGCTAGTGAGCCCCTTAGGTCAATGGGACTTTATATATATCATCTTCTTTGATTTGTCTTCATTTTTTTTTTCGGTAAAGGATGAGAAATTTTTTTTAAAAAAAATACTTCTAGGATCACCCAAACTACTTATTTTCTCGGCTTGAGTCCTTGACATAAGTTGTACTATGTGTTGACCTCGTCAACGTAGTATAATTTGTTTATCGATTTCATAGTATATTATTCTTTGGTATTGAGAAGCAAGGGTCTAGCCATATTTTAAGGCTTCAAGCTTTACTACGAGCTTAAGATCAAGGTAAGACCCTCCTTTTATTGATTATAACTTCAATAAGTAACAAACGATTATTTGCAAAGAAAATCTCCATCTTTTATCAGATTGTCATGTACCTTATATTCATATGTTGATTGTGGCCACTTATGTTATAGCATCACGAAGGCATTTGGAAAGAAGTTAATAGGTCACGCGAAACTATTGAAAAAGGTATGTTACGATTATTCGGATCCCTTCTTTCGTCATGTTTCATTAAAGTTAGAGCAATATAATTGGGTTGTTATCGCAATGTACTCGTAGCCATGATTGCTAGTAGTTAGTTGCTCAAGTGAATATATTTCTCTTTAGGTCAGTATTCTTGATATATTGGTAAAGGCACTATGTTAGGTATGACTTAGAAACTGGTCATATAGGTTGCTTATAGCTAAATGACTCGTTTTAGCCTCCGGAATTGTTATTGTTGCCCTTGGGGCTAGTGTGATTAGTTATAGGAAGGTCATTGTTGCCTAAGTGGGATATGAGCTGCCCACGGGGCCATATTGATACCTAAGAAGGCTATGTGTTGCCTATGGGAGTACTATATTGTTGCCTAAAAAGGTTATGAGTTGCCTACGAGTTATATTGATGTCTGAGAGGGTTATATGTTGCCTACTGGACTATATTATTGCCTAATAAGGTATGAGTTACTTACGAAACTATATTGATGTCTATGAGGGCTATGTATGGGACTATATTATTACCTAATACGGCTATATGACTACCTACAGTGCTAGGAGGCTACTGGTAGGGTGTTTTAGACTAAATTAGCATATTATAAATTTATTGGGATCTAGATAGTATATAGGTAGTCTTGTTTACTCTTTCTATTTACCGAGCTTATAGGTGCTTAGTTAGGTTGTTGTTTGATTATTTTGGTATATACAGATTCAAGAACAGGTTGATATGCTTATCTTATTCCCGACTTTTCTTGCTTGATTACATTGAGTATATTGTAATATCTATTCATTTAGATTATTATCTTTCATACTTGGTGCATTATTAGTTACACGACTTGAGTTTGGGGTGTAACAAGTACTTATCACTCCGCTGTAATATTCTTAGTTAATGAAAGAGTAACTTTTTGCCTCTGTTGTTGAAAAGTCATATTCCGTCGAAAAATCTACTCTAAGACTTATCTGCTAGCTCTAAATTTGTCTTACTTTTTCTTCGTCTCTTCCATGGATTGATGAATATAAAGTAGAATAATTTTAAGATGATCAATTAAGTCTCTGATCAAAATTATACACCTTATTTATATTGTATCTCTTCAACAAGTTTAGTGATAAGTATCATAACTTGACCTATATATTCTATGTGTGAATACTTTAATCTTTTTACTACGTGAATAAATTCCTCGTCAAAAAGAAAAACTCAAAATAGAGTGAAGGAATAACTCAAATTTTCTCATACTTTAGATTATATTATGAATTTTCAGATATACAGTAATAAAAAAAAAACTATTGTCACCCTTTGGATAAGATTTCTTCTTTACTCTTGTCCTTTAAATGAAAGGAATGTTAGGACACCACCTACGTGTTCTCCCAACAAAATCCTATCCAACAATGCAAAAATGTTTCCTAAAATACAAGTAAAAATGACAAATTCAAACAGTATGTACTCAATTTGATAAAAAAAGAAATAATGTCTCCCTTTTTTCCAAGATCAAGGCATTAATATTAGAACAAATAAAAATATTGTATTAATATGTTTTTTCTTTTAAATATATATTTTAATATTAAGATATTGCATTAAAATTAAATAATTAATAATTAACTTTATTATTAAATTCATAAAATATTAAAAATAAATTTGTATATATAATAGTTAAAGATGGTAATGAAATGCTATTGCTGATGGTTGTGAGTGTTGATTGTCGTTGTTGAGTAGTGTGTGGTGATTACTAATGGCAATTACCATTGATGATGTTCACAATGATGGTTGCTTGCGGCTATAATGTCTAATAATAATGGTAATATATGAAGATGATCGCTAGTTATTATGATAATAGTGATCATGATAGTAAAAATGATGGCTAATGGAGATGATAATTATCTGTGACGGTAATTGTGGATTGTGGTAATCATTGTTGATAGTAGAAGAGGTGAATAACAACAAAACTGGATGAAGTTGCAGTGAAATGTTTTCTTTAAATTTAAAGGAATAAATAAATAGTATCTTAATAATATCAATATTTTATTGTTATTTTCATAGGGAAATGTTAGAAAATGGGCCTTGTTCATTTTACTTGGGAATAAATCGAAGGCCCAATTCAATATAGGAATTTTGAAGGGCCGAATTTTGAATTTAAAGCAATGGAAAACGAGTACATGATTAAGTTCTTTGGGAAGAGGCATAAATCTCACCCAAAGTTGACGCGAAAAGTCATTTACATATATTAATTATCTAAGTGATCTATTACACACTTATAATTCTCAAAAGTAAAACTATTACACACTTAGAAGTGTAACATCACTCTCACAAGCAAGTGATGTATTACACTTGCTGCCACATCAGCGCCATGTTAGCACCATATCAGCACCACGTTAGGAGTTATAATATTTTTATATCTTTTTTGTTTTCTTTTCTTTAATCATTAATTTTTCTTTTATTAACTATATTTTATACTAATAATCCCTAATTAATTATTAAAAATATGTAATAATTATATCTTCTTCATTAAAATTGCAAAGAAGAACTTTTAGCAATGACCATCGCAAAGAAGAACTTTCAGCCATGGCCACCAAGGTCAAAATCCAGAGCAAAACTTTGCATTGCAAAGAAGAACTTTTAGCCATGGTCACCAAGATCGAAATCCAGAGCAAAACTTTGCAGCAAAAAGCAAAACTTGTACCATTTAAACCATGAATCTGGTTCAACTAAGCAAATTTGCTCTGATTTTTCAGTTGCAAATATTTTTCAGATCTAGATATATATTTTTTGACTTTTTCTATATTCTTCTAGGAGATTCCATAAAAGATAGGGATAATAGAGAAATAAGTTTCTTCCCCTTTTCGATAAAGCCCGCCATCCTATTCACTCAACAAAGCTCGCCATTAATGCTCCGACGACTAAGAAATTCTGAAAATTTTACCTTGCTTATGAGATAAAGAAACTCTTTGTTAACAAACAAAACTCAAAACTTACAAAGCTTCGGCTAAGAATTACACTTGATACTATTTGATTCTTCTTGCTGAGAGATTTAAGGGTAAAAGAGTTGTATTTTTTATGTAACTTGTTTCTGGGTTGTTCTTGTTAATGTGAAGAAGATAGACAATGGTGGGGTGTGAAGAAGATGAGATGTGGGTAGGAAAGGGGTATAAGTGGTATTTTAATTTATTTTTTTACTTTAAAACTGATTCTGACGCGCCTATTTTTATTTTTTTTATTTCCCCATGTCAGTTTTAAGGTGTGTAATAGTTTCACTTTTGAGAAGTATAGGTGTGTAATAGGTCACTTAGATAGTTAAGGTGTATAAATAACTTTTCGGGACAACTTCAGAGGGTAATTTATGCCTTTTTCCCTAAGTTCTTTATGCATATATTAGCCTTTTGCCATGAGGTTTGAAATTATTATTCCACATTTCAAATTTTTCAAAAAACATGATATATATATATATATATATATATATATATACATCGAAATTTTGTAGAACTCTACAAGATGGAGTCCTATTTCAGTCAATGTTTCTTAGAGGCTACTCAACTCTAAACCTTAATACATGCTTATATAAAAGGTATTATATTCCTTTGAAAAGACATCTAAAATATCTTACAAATCAAAATATAGAATCAAGGGAGTAACAAACTGACACGCCCAGGGGGACCAAATCTGTCTTTTATCCCTTCTCTCATTAATCAAGATCTGCAAATTTGAAGCCAGCAACAGTGGAAAAATGAGTACTTCAAGTCATGTCTTTGAGTTTCATCAAGTCTAGACTCCGACAAGCCTTGAAGCAGAGGGCATTTGTAGACATCAAAATTTTGTAGAACTCTACAAGATAGTCTTATTTTAGTCCAAGAAAAGGATATTTGTAGATATCAAAATTTTGTAGGACTCTACAACATGAGTCATATTTCAGTCAAGTTTCTTGGAAGGTACTCAACCATAAACCCTAATTCATGCATATATAAAGGGTACTAAATTCCCTTGAAAAGACATCTCAAATATGCATAAGGAGATCAAAATAGTCAAAATCGTCCTATGTTCAAGAAATATGTCAGGCCCTCGAATCATGGAGAAAAATCTATCTTATGAGAGAAGAATCAAGGGAGTAACAGATTTGTACTCTCATCAATAAAATCTGTTTCTTCATATTTTATGTATTATTGCAATTTATTTTCTATTAATTTAAAAATATGTTGTAAACATATATATTCATCAACGTGAAAAGATTGATTGTACCATGTGTATTGATCATTTGAAGAATAAATTAATTACGATTACTGTTGACCAGTAAATCGTTGTAAAATTATGGATATTTGAAAATTTCTAATCACAAATGATTGTTTATAAAACAAACATGGAGATATGCGATTTATTAATATAGTGACTTAAGATATTTTGACATTTTATTTATGAACTCTGACTTGCTCATTAGGTAAACTTGTACAAGAATTGAAATTTTTTTGTTAGTTTATATAATTTGTAGATTTTTTATGCTTATCACAAAAAAAAAAGTCAAATAGTATATTCCAAAAGGAAAAATATTTAACTTCATAGCAATATAATTTTATATTATAATATCAAATCATAATTTTATATCGCACGTCCACACGAATCCTAAATTAAAGAATTGAAAGTAGATAGAGGTGCGGAAAGAGAACTCAAATGCTTCATGCAAGTAATGTATAAAACATATGTGGGTTAATGTATTTGAACTCTATTAATTTTAATAGATACGCAATATAGACATTAATGACATTTAATTATTTATAATCTATCTTGTGGTATCAATTAAAGTATGCTTTATAGATTTTTTTTTTCGTAAAATAAATAACTCATTCGCAAAGTCAATATTGTGATCCATCGTGCTCTCTCTAGAAGTAACTGTTGTACCATTTCCTTGTCATTCTTGGTCACTATTATTGGGATGTGAAAATGATTCTCCCCTCACAATTGCCACCTGTAATACAAGTATAGTTTTATTATATTTTGTAGAAAAATAACATTTTTAGTTCTTTTGATAAATTTTGATTTAAGAAATTATGTGTGTAATTATTTCACATGATTGGAACTTTGAATGAATCTTGGTGTATAGCTTAACTTGCACGTTTAACACAAGAGAGTTCCTACGCCACTACTATTCACACAAAAGTGTTATAATTCCGCACGCAATCCCATTACTATTATTCAATACACTTTCCTTGTGTGAAAATTGTTTCTCCTCCTTCCCATTTTGGACGGAACTATTGGCAATCCTTTCTTGCCTTTTCTCCATCTTATGATCATCTGATTACTTATTAGTATTCGTATTGAAGTTCAATTAATTTAAATTTATATTGTGTATGACTTATCAGGAAAAACACTTGTTATCAAAGATTCTTCTATTCACATAGCATAAAATTGAAATCATTGATTGAAAGATGAGTAACTCTATCACTTTATCATATTCTTCGATAATGTTCACTAATTTCAAATATGATTATTTTAAAAGTTATTTTTTTCTTGAAAAGTAATTTTGAAAAATATTTTTATGGAGTATATTGCTTTGTTTGGCTAATCATTTTATAAAAATATAATTATAACATCAGAAGAAAAATTGTGCTTTTGCTATTACTTAACAACACTTCTTTTCCCTCTTTTAAACTTGGTCAAATATCTTGACTTTCTACAATAAATATAATTATTTTTTAAAAATTACTTTTAAATTTATAAGATTTTGGTCAAACATATTATTGGTATCTATTGGGAGCACTTTCAATAAACCCCGTATAAAGCATATGATATTTTCTCTATGCTCTATCAAATAAAAGTTGCGTTATTTTAAACTTGAGCATATGATGCTACTTTGCTTATCGCCCAATTGAATATTTTATCATGCTAATTGTCTTAATTTCTATCATAGGGAAGGGACGGATGTACTTTATAGGTAATTATAAATTTGTAACTTTTGCAGAGTATAAATTATGTATAAAAAAATTATTAAAATTATTAATAAATAGTAAATATAAATTGATAACAAATTTAAATTATAGTGAAGCATCACGAAAACACATATTTCAAATGCAGAGGTAGATCTAGCATTTAAATTTCATGAATTTAATATTTAAGATTTTTAATATTGAATTAATATATTTTAAAAGTTAAAAAATTATATTTGATATATACACACACACATACGCATACATATGTAATTTTAGTAAATTTTATATATAATAAATTTATATTTTATATTATTAACAATAAATTCACATGAATTTAACATCTATGTATTGAATCCGCGCATGTTTAAATAGCAGGACCCTTTTTACTAAAATTATACCACACTAACTATTAAAATATCTGAATTTGGCTACTGTTATTTTCATGTGTGCTTTGTTAAAAAAATTGTTATAGCATGTCTTCAAATTAGGTGGAGTTGCTGTACTTTGCCAATAATTGTCATGTGTGATAGACCAGTAAATTTTGAGCCACGTTAATGATTTAAGCTTGATTCGAACAAATCAAAATAAGTCATTGTCCATTTATATTTAGAAAAATTAATTGTATTAAATAACTTGAGTCAAAATAACCTAAATAATCAATGGATGATAGTGTAAAACTTGCATAACTCTTATCAAGCTATAATTTATTTATTCATTTTCTTATAATTCATTTGATTACTAAAACATACTTTTCTTTATTTAATTATATATGGCATATCAAATTTCTTTCTATTATATTAGAAGAGTGCTATCAACGTGTTAGCTTCTTGTCAATAAAATTGAAATTGAGGGCTGTTTAGTCATTTTGTGTATAAATTACTATATTAATGGTGACTAAACATATGTGGCATCTATTCAAGAGCCACTGCATAGCGGTGGAAATGAAATTTTTACTGCTTTGCCACCGAAAAGTTGTGGAATAATCTGTCGCTTTGGACTATTACAATTTCCTCCGTGTCATTTTATTTAATACTAGTATATATATTTGTATGTCACGTGGTATATTGATATAAACATAATTACGATTATATGTTTATTGAATAATTTCTAGATTAAACTCATTATAAGGTGATATTATAAAGTTTTTATAAGAGAATGTTAATATATTTAGAGCCTCAACCTATATTTAATAATATACTTATGAAAACAAATCAATATAAGCTTAGTTCATTATCTAATTTTGACAATAATAATTTTGAAAGTGATTTATTTATTTATATATTTATTATACTAAAGATTAATTGTGGTGCTGACACATGACATTTTTTGTTTCTCCTATTATATATAGATAGATATAGATTATTATTATTATTATTATTTTATTATTATTATTATTATTATTATTATAGATTATTACTGTTATTATTAATTTTGTGATAAATAAGGAGGAATTGTGAAAAGATAGTTAAAATATTTCACAATTAAAAAATATGATAATTTCTCCCTAAAAAAGGGAATCACACACGTCTCCTATTAGATGTTTAAGGACAGGTTAATTTTGCAGTTTTCTAACTGCTATTTTGCATATGTAATTATATTTTCTAAATATATTTGTAAGGTTGGAAAACTATATTTATGAAATTGATTTATAAATTAAGAAAATAACTGTAATTACATACATTTAAAATTAATTTTCAAAATTAAAACAAAAAACTGCAACTTCATGGTATTTTCATTTTAAAATATAATTTTACACTTTTTTGTTTTTAATTTATTGTGGCGTTGACACGTAAACGCTTGCACTTCTCCTATTATATATACATATATAGATATAGATTTTTTAATTTATTCTAAAGAGGATTTATTTTATTATAATTAAATAATTTAATTTTAAAATTTATTTTTCTATTAGTGAAATAATTTATAATCACATAAATAGTTTTTAATTATTTATATCATAATTTTTTTTAAAAAAATCTTAAATATTGTGTCAAATTGGGACAGAGAAAATGGTATTTGTGTAAATGATTCTCGATATTCTATTCATGCCACATAAGTTGGGATCGAAAAAATAACATATACTATTTAAAAATTATGTGAAAAAATACTATAAATTACAGTAATTAACAATTTAACATATTTAAAAGTTATGTAAAAAATTAGTTAAAATAAAGGAAGTAACACATATTATTAAAAATTACAAAAGAAAAAGTAGTAGTAGTACGAACCATAGTAATCAACAATTTCAATTATCTAAAAATTATACAAAAAAAAATAATTACTTTAAATTTTATCTGTGTCACATAAATTAAATAAAAAGATAATAATAACTATTGGGTCTGTATTAGCACGAACTTGTGTATCTAGTATATGTGTGTGTGTGTATTGAAAATGTTGGTACGCGGCCCATACTAAATCCACATTAACTTAACTTCTAGATGAACTAAATTTAGTTTAGTCAAAATGAATTTGATTTATGAATAAATAAGTTATTAATTAATTAATATGCATGACCACTATTTTCAGCTTGGTTTAATTGTAGCAACAATGAATTGGTTAAATGTATTATCTTCAATAAAATTAATAATTATGAATTTTATAAATAAAATTTAAAAATAATGCGCGCAATATATAAATACTATATCTAGCTTTGAATGTCATGAGTATTAATACACCATTTCTCAAAATAAATATAGTTGACTCAAAAGATAAATAAAGAACCCAATCTATACATTTTAAATCCCTTTCTTAGCTGCTAAAAGAAAACTATAAAGACCAACATCTAGAAGGCCAGCCCGTTGGTGGATATTAATTGAGTTTGATAGAATTAAAAGAATTCATTTCACCTCTCTTCGATTAGAAATTATATCATTCATTAATATAATTTAAATTGTTATATATATATGTTTTTATTTTTTTTTTAGCTTTTTTCTATTTTAAAATTCTTAAATAAAAATTTTCACTTTGGATGGAGAGAGGAAAAGTCCAATATATAGCGCAGAGTTGACTAGTTAATTATTTAACACATGTAGAAAAGAGTAATTCCGTGGAAATTGGAAGTATAGTTCAAGAAAAGGAAAAGGTGACCCGTATTTTGCCCGGTTCGAGCAGCCGAACAAGTTGGTCAATTGGGCGTCTTTCCTTTTCTCAAGTTTGTCCTCTCTTGTTTGCTTCGCTGCCTTCCTTTTAGCTATCGGTCCACATATTTGGAAGGAGTCTTACATACTCAAATTAATGTTATGACAATTGTCAAACTCTCTTTTTTATTTGAATGATGAATATCTTTTCTCATGTTAGAATTATGGAATTTTAACAAGTAAAGTTGTTGGATTTAATGTTCTTTTTTGGAAAAAAATTATTCACTTGTTTGTTTGTGTTTTTTATTTGGATTTTAAGAGTAATTTTTCACAAAAAGAATCTTAGGAGTAATTTTTTGTTATGGAAAAATAGTTTTCTTTTGAAATGACCAAAAAAAACTTATTAGAAATGACAATTCATCAAATATTTCCTCTTTTCATTTCACGTGATATTCTTTCTTTTAAATTTATCCTTAAAAGAATATCACTTTATAATATAATTTTAGAACTTTGTTTTTATCCCAATCATACAAATATCTAAGAATTATTTTAGATCATTATTTTTAATTTTTTAAAATAATGTGATAAATTAAAAAATAGCACGTGAAATGAAATGGGACAAGTATGTTGATTTTGCAATTTCTTTTGACTTCTCTCAAGCAACCTAACTTGCGTGAAGAAATCGGAGTTTGAGCGGGCTACCACAGTCCAAAAACATAGCTGATTAATGAGTCGATAATTGTTCATAAATATATAATACAATAATTAATTGAGACATTTAATAAAAACAGCAAATGTCAAGTAGATGAATAACTATTACTGTAATAGCTTTGGTTTGATATAGATTCCATATTTTTTGAACAACCCAATCATAGAATTCAATTAACATGTGATTTTACTAAACTTAGCCGCAACAATTACTACGTACAGTTGGACGTAATTAGCCAATTGAATTGAATCGCCAGATAATTTCACTATCGGTGATGAATTATCAAGCTAGATCACTTCAATGGAGAAGAAAATTGCCTCAAATGTATTCTGTACAATCAGTCAGATATATATACAAAGTGCAGGTCCACAATACTACCATGTGGCTTCCTACCATATAACCATTTCCTAACACATTATGACTAATTAACTAACTACCTCATAATTGTGTGTTAACTGATCTAACTAACTAGTAATGATAACTAACTAGTTAATAACTTATCTTTCAATAATCGGCAGTGTGTATATATATCTCATAATCTTTTCCAACATATATAAAGCTGTTCGAATATTAGCATAATGTTATTCTTAAACAACGTATATATTTATTAAAAGAAGATAAAGAATAATAATTATTTTATTAATATAGAATGATAGAAATATCTATCTCTTAATAAACAAATCAAACGCAAAACATCCTAAGCATGCCATAATCTTGTTTGTGTCACTAAGCTCATTTGTATCTGTGAACTGAATGCATTTTTATGTTTCTTATGTTCTTACATCATTAAAAGAACACTTAAAAATTCTGAAAAAATGGTTAATTTGGGCTTCTTTCTTTCAAGCCCTTTGTTTAAAAATAATTTTATCTCTTAAAAAATAAAAACTACTCCATTATCGTCATTGTCAAAAACAAGAGTAAGGTATTCTTAAAAATAATTTTTTAAATTATCTGAAATATTTATTATTGTCGATTTAGATTCGAAGTTGGACACGTGCAGTGTGGATGAAATTCAGCATTCAACAATTCCCAACCAATAAGTGAGACTGCCACAGCCAAGGCCGCCAAAAATGGCGTCCAAGTGTTACGCTGTTACGGCTGACCACGTGTTTCTTCGTGTTCCTTCTTCACACGACACGTTATACTATTCACACAGTAAAACCATTCAACTTTCGGGTCGGATCCATTAACCCGTCCTTATCGCCCTCCTACACCTAACACCTTTTCTAGAAGCTAAATGGTAACAGGGACAATAGATTCGTTGATTTGCACAAACATGTTTCCCTTTTTGCCCTTCCATTTCCCTTGAAATTACCTGCTTTTGGGTGGGACCCGCTATTCTTTCCGCATCTAATGGGTGAGAATGCACGGTTAGGATTCCTCGTGATGTGTCCTCTCAATAGATCAACGGTTTAAATCTCATCTTCGTAAATTAGGATTTGGATTTTGTTAAGAGATTCAATCAGTATATTGGAACCATTCAGAATTTTAGGAAAATAAATAAATATCTAAACATAGTTTTTTTATCTACAAGTCTACAACACAGTAGGCCAATAAAATAAACAATTTTTTAATAACAATAAAGAAAAACACAACAGCCAAGTTGCCATCTTGCAAGAAATTGAAAAATAAAAAGCTACATGACTCCCCAAATTTTAGAGAGGTAAATAAAGAAACAGTCAATAGTACATATTTACTATTGGATGAAGTCATTCCAATCACAATTATTGAGTAAAATATTTCACTTAATAAAGCCACGCACACAGGATTAAAATAAAGACGGTATCTGGTTCCCTTTCTATCCGGCTCAAAAGAAAACAACCATTACTCCTTCCCTCCCATTACATTTTTACTTTTTCTATTCAAAAAAATATTCAAAATTTTTTTATATCATTCTTTTCACTATTGTCCATTATAAAGTTACTCTTATAAAATAGAAAAGTTCAATAAATAAAATGACAAATATATATATATTTTTTAATATTCCCGTTGAATTTTAAATAATTCAAATATTAACATTGAAAAATACCTCAAAAATTTAATTAATTTGAGGAAGAAGTACTGTATATTCTTTATAATAAATAATCAAATATTTATTTATATATATTTTTTAATTTTAAAATAATTAATGCTAAAGTAAAATTTGAAAGAAAGAATCAACTCTCTCTTGATTATTCAAATTGATAATTATGTATTATCTTTAATATATGTGACAACTCAAATTAAATAGAGGGAGTATAATTGCACACTTAAAAATAGGTTAGTAGTCCTAATCTAAACACTAATGACCTTATATTCCAATGATTAAATTTGCTGAAGAAGGAACTCGATGCAAGGTCGAAATTTTTCATATTAGTGCATCAGTAAATTAAATGGTAGAAAAAAGAGGCACTGGCACACTAAATACAGTCCCAATCTTATCCAAACACTAATTTTCATTAATTTAATCTTATTTTATTCTATCACAATCCTTCCACTATTAAAATAATTGTAATATAAAACATTTGAAAAAGATCTTACCAATAATTTAATTTAAAAACTCTAAACCGGAGAAACGAAGGCCAGACGAAAAGTAGGAAATTTCCCGTTATTTCAGAAACATCTCGAGGCTATTTCGGTCATTATATTTTCCGTATTCCTGGCCCCGAAGCAACCATAAAGAGGTGCATGAATGTATAGAATAAATATCAATGCAAATAGTACTCTCAGAACGAAGATTGGAGAAGAAAGAAGAATAATTCGAGTCAAATTCAGTTCTCTAGTGTCTTCGATTCTCTCTTCCAACTAGTTGTTCGAATTTGAGGAGTTTTTTTTTGTAAATTCTAATTAAAGGTTCATCTTTTTTTCCAATTTGCCCCCTTTTTTGGGGAAAAAATTCATTCAGATCTTCACATATTTGTTGTATATACCACACTTTTCTTGAAAAATCTCTGAATTTATAGGCTTGCACACATTTATTCAGGTTTAGATTGATTATTTCTGAATTGATTGTACACAATTTAGGAATTAGGGTTTCGAATTGCTGTAAAATTTGGATCTTTGGTGGTAATTGTAAGAATTTCAGCTTCCAAAGTGGTGGGTCATGGCGGTTCCGACGATAGCACTGTATGCAAGTCCACCGAGTAGTGTATGCTCTACGCCGTATCAATGCCACGCTCACGCGTCTTATGATTTTGATTTGAACGGCAGATCAACGTCGTCTTCCTCGTCGACATCCAGTTCGTCCCAGAAATCCATTGTCGGTGGACTGTCGTCTCTGTTTTCTTCGCCAACGGTGAAGGCCGGCTATTCAACTGGGACCGAAGATTTGGGGTCTTTGTGGCATGATAGATGTGACGAATTGAGCAGCTCTTTTCGTTGTTCATCCCTGAGCTCGTCCTTGAAAAGGGATCAGAGTCCAGTTTCTGTGTTTCAAGGGCCTGTTTCGTGTAGCGCTAGTAGTAGTGGAATTGGATCATATTCCAGAAGTCCTCCAAAGAGAATTTCTGGGGATGTCTGTTCCATTCGTTCTGGGTCTGGTGGATTGTTCAATGGTTTTGTAAGGCACGCCTTGGGATCCTGCGTTGATCACGATCCGGTGACTTCTCAGGTCCTGGATGTAGATTCCCGTTCATCAGGGTTATTGGATGAACTCACCTTTAACATGGAGGAAGGTTTCTTAGAGTCCAATTCTGAACCTTACGCTAAAAATTTGCTGTTGGGTGCACAGGCAAGGCATAAAATCTTCTATGATGATTTTGTGGTGAAGGCATTTTATGAAGCTGAGAAAGCCCATAGAGGACAGGTAATTCTTTCTGCCTAACTTTTAATAATTCCCTTTTGCTATTAGTAAAAGTCGTAGTTTTGACTTATTGTATGAATGGGTTTTGTAGGTGCGAGCGACTGGTGATCCTTATTTACAGCATTGCGTTGAGACTGCAGTTTTACTAGCAACAATTGGTGCTAACTCGACTGTTGTTGCTGCTGGACTTCTGCACGACACACTTGATGACACGTTCATAACTTATGACTATATTTTCCGGACGCTAGGAGCTGGTGTTGCTGATCTGGTTGAAGGGGTACGAGATTGACTTATTTATGCTTGTTTTCTTATCTGAAGCTCCCTGTTTGGTCATTTAAACTTGGATACCTGACTTTTGTTAATAGTACCTTTCTTCCAAATGCAAAGAGTGCTGCATTTAATGCTCAAATGTAGATTAAATTTGGCTGGTATTGCTGATCTGGTTGTTGGGGCATGTAGATCTACTTATTTTATTCTTGTTTTCTTATCTGAAGCTCCTTGTTATTGACTTGGTGTTTCATAACTTTGGGCATTTAAACATGGCACCTGACTTCTGTTAATAGTAGTTTTTTCTCATATGCAAAGGATGTTGCATTTAATTTCCAAATGTAGATTAAATTGGCTGGTGTTGCTCATCTGGTTGTAGGGGTATGAAGGTTGACTTGTTTTATTCTTTTTTTAATCTGAATACCTGTTATTGACAGTGTGTTTCATAACTTTGGCATTTAAACATGGAAACCCCACTTCTGTTGATGGGTTTTTCATATTCAAATGGTGGTGCATTTAATCTTCAAATGTAGATTAAATTTGGCCTTCGTTCAGGGTTTATTTTTAGTAGGCATTTGGACAATGCATAGGTTGAAGTTGAAACAAGAGTGTTGAGTTGAAGTTGAGGAAGATCGTTTCGAATTGCAATTATTTTTGGGTCTTCATTTCACTATAGGGAGAAGTTGTAGATTTGTCATTGCAATACATTAGTTCATTTGAAGTACTATGCCAAGTAGTTTTAAATGTTTCATCAGTATTCAAAATTTGCAAATACTCATGGCCAGTATTTGCAAAAACTAAACTTTAATATTGGGTACAAGTATATCTTTGATTAGTGAAGGTTAATTGATCATTGGACTATCAAATATCTACATGCTTCTATGTTCAATGGGAGTCCTGAGTGTTAAACTTGCTTCAACTTAAATCATTTCCTCCAGGTGTCAAAGCTTAGTCAATTAAGCAAGCTTGCACGAGACTTCAATACAGCTAGTAAAACTGCTGAGGCAGATCGATTACACACCATGTTCCTTGCTATGACAGATGCAAGGGCAGTTCTCATAAAGCTAGCTGATCGATTGCATAATATGACTACTTTGGATGCATTACCATTGACGAAGCAGCAAAGATTTGCAAAGGAGACTCTGGAAATTTTTGCTCCTCTTGCTAATCGCCTAGGCATCTCAACCTGGAAGGAGCAGCTGGAAAACCAATGCTTTAAACATCTCAACCCGGATCAGCACAATGAACTCTCATCAAAACTCATGAATTCTTTTGACGAGGCTATGATTACCTCTGCCGTGGGGAAATTGGAGAAAGCATTAAGGGATGAATCTGTTTCTTATCATGGGCTTTCAGGGCGTCACAAGAGCTTGTACAGCATTTACTGCAAGATGCTAAAGTAATTTCTCTGCTCATTCAATACTCTTTTAAAAGTTGCACCTATTGATTTGGCTAATCAGCCAATTATTTAGTTCTTGTAGTTGATAGATATACATTTGAGGCTGTAGGAATCGTTTTTATACTGAGTGTTGAATATGATGATAATTACTACTCAATTGTCATCACACCGTAGAGACTTTTGGATGCTTTGTGCATTCTGTGCAGTGTTACTTTCTTATTTGTGACAATTGAGGTAACAGTATTTTCATTTTCTACAGGAAGAAGCTGACTATGGATGAAGTCCATGACATTCATGGGTTGAGGTTGATTGTTGAAAATGAGGAGGACTGCTATAAAGCACTTCAAGTTGTTCACCGGCTATGGAGTGAGGTACCTGGGAGATGCAAGGACTACATAGCAAAACCCAAATGCAATGGGTAAGCAGCTTGAGAGACTTGATTCTGCCTTTGTTTCATCTTCCGAGTTTTTGCCCTTAATATGGATGTGTAATTTTTAGGTATCAATCTCTTCATACTGTTGTTCTCGGAGAAGGCATGGTGCCTCTTGAAGTTCAGATCCGAACAAAAGAAATGCACTTGCAAGCTGAATATGGCTTTGCTGCTCATTGGAGATACAAAGAGAACGACTGCAAACACTCTTCTTTTGTTCTTCAGATGGTGGAGTGGGCTCGTTGGGTTGTCACCTGGCAGTGTGAGACAATGAGCAGAGACCAGTCATCTGTCGGCCACACTGAATCGATTCATCCACCTTGCAAATTCCCAGCTCATTCAGAAGATTGTCCCTTTTCTTGCAAACCTGATTGTGGAACTGATGGCCCTGTTTTTATCATTATGATTGAGAATGACAAGGTCCATCTTAAGTTTAATCTACTTGTGAATCCTGAAAGTTACACAATTGATAATCAATGTATCGTCAAAAATGTCATAATAATGTGTTTTAACTCCTGTGTTTCTGCTTTGCAGATGTCTGTGCAAGAATTCCCAGCAAACTCAACAGTCAAGGATCTGTTGGAGAGAGCCGGTCGCGGCAGCTCAAGATGGACACCCTATGGATTTCCATTGAAGGAAGAGCTAAGGCCAAGGTTGAACCATGAACCAGTTAGTGATCCCAACTGCAAGCTAAGAATGGGAGATGTTATAGAATTAACTCCAGCTATACCGCATAAGTCATTGACAGTGTACAGGGAGGAGATCCAGCGAATGTATGATCGAGGTGTAAGCCCTCTTCCTGCTGCTGCCAATACAGTAGTTGGTCTGAGGAGTTGACAGTAGATGGTTTTCCCTGCTCTTAGATTAAGATCTACCTTTAATCTTGTACATAATTATAAACGATAAAGCATTTTTACAGAACAGTCGTGGTTCGGTTTATAAAAAAAAAGAAAAATTTAAGGTAACTGAATTATTTAATTCTGGACTTGCATCTATTAGTACTTTTGGAAGTTTAGAATGGCTTTTGCTATTGCATCAAGTAAATATTGGTGTTTAATTGTTGCTTATATATTATGCAATTCTATGGATATAACATTAACATGAAGTCGTCGTTATGTATATAAGCTCAACAAGCAGTTTGGAACATAGCATACATTAAGGTTATGTGAACACTTAACTAGAAATTAAAATCTGATCTTGATCTTTGTAACGTCTACTTCCACAAATAATGTTGCATAGAACTCTGCCATGAAAGCACACATAAAAGCATCACTAAAACACCAGCAAGACCCCAAGAGGAACTCCCAATTCTAAGCACAGCGGAAGGTTCTGGAGATCCGAAAATCGAAGATCTGCTCCCTCTTCCCTGTAGTGATGATGAAGAAGTGCTTCTAATTGCTACAATCAATCCTGCCAGTAGAACAGGCAATACAATTCCCCCACAACTCCATCTCGTCTCGTAATAGCTGCTCTCTTTCTTTCCTCGATCCACATATAATGGCGATAGAACTAGAGCGACAACAAGGGCTAAAACCATAGCTACTCCTCTGTGTGAAGAATGTTGGTATGAAGTTGATGAATAATTTTCCATTATGGTGAAAAGGTCGTTTGGCCAAACCTTCAACTGTATCGATGATGGTTCAATTTTAGGACATTAAAATGCATAGTGGGGGAATTTATATAGGAGCAAGATGAGCAATCAAAGGAATGCTAGGTGTAAAGTAAAGGATCTGATGATAAAAGTGACCGAAACAGCCGTCCAAAAAGCAGTAAAGAAAGCGGATTAATCATTCAAAAATAAGACTTGGGCAAGAAGAAAAGGAAAATGGATCTTTTTTATTTTTCATTGAAAAAGATGTTCACAATTGACAGCGACAGTTGAGCATTTTGGTTTACTTAAACAGTGTAAAAGTGGAAATAGCTGGCAGTGAATATTCATTTGGCCTATTAAACTGGAGCACTTTTCACATTCTTTTGGGATTTCTGTTACCTCATACAATTTGTTCCAACAAATGGACATGTAAAATCTTTCAATTCATTTAATTTGTCTCTCATGCTCAATTACACTATTTCATCTTTCCTTTTTATATGAATTTATAATTGATTTTCTCTTTATTACATGATGGGATTGCACATTGCTGCCCCTAACAAAAGGGTAATAATAATAGTATATCCTTTAGCTGGATCAGACCAACCACATGACTAATAGCCTTTACCCAACATCAGGAGATGCATGCTTCTAATTATTTCATTGCACAAACATAGGCTTTAAATCAATAATTTGGCCAAAATTTCCTTCATGTCTTAAAAGTACTTTATCATCAAAGACTCAATAGCAAACGATTAAGAGATACCGTAAATAATATCTCAAATTAGTTCTCAATTTAAAGAATCGGAAAACAATTAATCAATTTTTTTCAATTCTATCCTTAGTAATTACTACTCTAAAATATGAAAACTCTATTTGTTAGGGTACAATTTTCAAAAAGTACAATATTTATTAGGGTTATTTTAGTCAAATTACATACCTTATATATTTTTTTTTGAAAGGATGTGTCGATCGTTACCTTGACAACTAATTTGAGACAAAAGGAGTAGTATATTACTGCACATATGAGCTTTAAACGATAACAATTACTAAGAAGTACTTCCTTTGTCCCATTTTAGTTGTCATGTTGCGTTTTTTGAAAGTTAATCTGACTAATTTTTAAAGTTAAATTACATTAAATAAATTTGATACTTTAAAATAAAAATTTAGATATTCAAAAACTTACAAGAATAGTATTATGGATTGTAATTTTTTTCATATCAATATAATAAAAAAATATAATATTTATTAGTCAAAGTTTGCACAATTTGACCCTAAAAATAACTATAATAACCAAAGTGGGATGGAAGGAGTAATTCATTTGGAATACGTTCTTTCCATCTTTCATTTATTTATATTGTCCCAACTCCCAACTATCAACAGATATATTGTTGAGCAGTCTCTCTAACGCACACTAGTAGTAAAATTAAGTCGATTGCAAATAAAACGATATTCAATTTATTTTATTCTGTTCAATATTTATTTTAAGACTCGATAAATCTAAATTTGTATTAAGGAATCACCCTCCGAAAGTAAAACACTTTCACTAAAAACAACTTTAACTTTTAATTGTTCGTTAAAAAAAAGTAATTACACTCACCAGAAACTTCATCAATTATTGCATAAGTCATTATTATGATTAAATCATTTATGAAGCGTCAGAAAAGCCCACCCTCTTTAATGTACCTTTTTTGTCGTCTTATACTTCACTTACCTAATCATATTACTCACGTATGGACAAATGATTTATCATCCTATTTTTATGATTACGTTTTATTTTCTGTAGCTAATTTGGATTTTATACGAGATAAGCTAAATTCTGATGTCTCATATTGCAAATTGCAATTTCATCCATCATGCACTCAATTCCTAAGTTACAGTCCACTCATAATATAATGGGCCGCTATATCCTCCACCTGTCACCCCATGAAGCAAGTATAAAATACTCTTCCTTGTCAATTTTTATTTTAAATTTATTAAAATTATGATATTTTTTTTAATGGCAGTATGAACTTTTTTAAGCTTATCATTTGATGATACGAAGGTAAAATTAAAAAATATTTTAATATATTAAATTAAACTTTGATGAATAAATTGAAACGAGAATCATCGTTGAGCAAATTCCTAGAATTTTTACACTTTTGGATCCGCTCTGGAAACAAAAATTACCCACCTTTTCAGTGCCTAAAAGGAATCTTGTTTACTCTTACAGTGTCTGACGACACAGAAATCAAGGTGATGAGACACTGCCATGTCCACAAGAACCAACGGATTTTGTCGAGTTATCTATACTTAAAAATGTGAGTAGTATTTATTGACAAATGCAGTTTAATTGTGATGCAATAAACTCTATGTTACGTTAAAACTATGTTACTCTTTAATTAAGTGAAAGTTAAATGGGAGTACAGCGGTTTTTTTCCCTCTGTAAAAGAGAAATGACTTGAGATTATTGTCTATATTATTCCCTTTGTCCTAATTTATGAAGCGTTGTTTAATTTAATATAAAATTAAAAAAATAAATTACATGATCTAAAATAAATTTTAAATATTTATGTGATTATAAATAATTTTGAAAGTAAGGATAACTTATGAAGAGGGAGAGAGACAACAAATGGAAGCGAGAGTGGAGAGATGCTAGCGAGAGAGGGTGGGGGTGAGAGAGGAGAGATTTGTTATACAACTCCAACTAGAGTAATTTTTAACAATATTTTAAACTATAGCTAGGCATAGTAAATATGGTAATTACATTTGGTTCAAATATGAACACTTTTCTTCTTTTTATCTGGTTCTAATTCGAAATATGATATTCAAGGATGAAGAGTATATCCACCGTTTTCCTACATGTGCGGTCTAAGGGCATCACATCAGACCCATGAGCCTAGCTTTAAAATTATGTCAAATTAGACGGTAACATTTTTGTAAAATATAAATAAAAAAGAATGGAGACGCTAACATATGTGAATGTAGTAATATTCACTTTCTTTTTCAAAAAATCAATTAAACGTGATGAAATATACAGTGCTAGCACCCCAGGGGAAATATATGTAATTCTTTCCATATCATTTGTAGTAAGTACAAGCTAGCCTTGAGAGTTGTTATTTTTGTGTTGTGTTATCCAGTGAGGCAGGCAGTGATGGAGAGTCTGTGCCTCTGCTTCCACAATCTCTTATCCTTCCATCTCTCCATCATCTCCACACTTTTCCAGTGGTTACTCTCCCCTTTACCCACCATCAAACGCTTCCCTATCTTCGTCCCTTTCATCGACGCTTACGTATCCTTCTTATACCGCTTCTCCAACTTATCACCATGCACTCTCGATCTAGACGAGCACACCACCATCCAATTCTGGGCCCCCAATCACCGCCGTTTCGACAAGCCCAATCTCGTCCTCATCCATGGTTACGGCGGCGATGCCAAGTGGCAGTTTATGTACCAAATCAAATCACTCACCGAATCGTTCAACCTCTACATTCCGGATCTGATATTCTTCGGAAATTCGCATTCAACTCGGAAGGATCGGACGGTGGAATTTCAGGCGAAATGCGTGGCGGAAGGGTTAAAGGGGCTGGGAGTGAAAAATTGCTCGATGTTTGCGATCAGTTATGGGGGATTTGTTGGGTACCGAATGGCGGAGGTGTATCCGGAAATGGTGGAGAAAGTAGTAATACTAAGTAGTGGAGTGTCGTGCACGAAAGATCAGAAGGAAGAGCAGTTGAAGAAGATCGGGAGAAATCCGGTTGAATTGCTGATACCGGCGAAACCAGCGGATCTGCATGTGCTGGTAAACTTGTCAATATACAAGTATAATCCTTTCAAGTGGGCCCCTGATTACTTTCTCCAAGAATTCATTGATGTAAGTAGCTCATCATTCTTCACCAAAATTTCCTTGCTACTTTTTTGTTTCAGTTTGTTTGTTCGTATTTAGCTTGGTGGAGATTACAAAAATATTGAAGACTTTTTAATCACATTTCAAAATAGATTATTTGATTAATAAACTAATTGAAACTAGGGAAAATAGTAATTAATAAGTGATAAAAATATATACACTTTCCATCACATTTTATGTAACACTATTTGATTTGATACGACGTTTCACCATTTAATAAGTGATTCTTTTGGCTTTTTTTTTTTGTATGGTTGATAAATAAAATATTTCATTAGTTACTTTTTAGTTGTCAGAATAAAATTTTATATAATTCTTTATAAAAAGTTAATTAGGAGCGTAGTTTGATTAATATATCTATTATCAATTTTTTAATCTTCATATATTTACATGTATCTTACAACAATATTATATCTAGTGAAATCCCACAAGTGGGGTCTGAGGAGGGTAGAATGTACGTAGACCTTACCATTACCTCGTAGAAGTAGAGAGCTGTTTCTTGGGAACCCTCATCTCAAAACTCATAAGCAGAAAGAACTAGATATTACAAAAGTACGTAGACCTTACCATTACCTCGTAGAAGTAGAGAGCTGTTTCTTGGGAACCCTCATCTCAAAACTCATAAGCAGAAAGAACTAGATATGACAAAAAGGAAAGAGAGGGAACAGACAGAACGACTAATAATGTATTACATGGCAGTATGTAAATATGATAAAACTAACACATACACGACAGATAATGATAACACATGATAAAAAAAAGTCCTCCACCTAACCCTACTATACCCCAAGGCCATGCATCCACCCATCGCAGTCTCGCTTCTATCATCTTATCAGCCACTAGAGCCACCTCTAGCTTCTCCCGAATGGTCTCATTCCTAACCTTGTCACTCCTGGTGTGACCACACATCTATCTCAACATCCTTATCTCTGCAACATGCATCTTTTGGACATGTGTATTTTTGATTGGCCAATATTCCACCCCATCCAGCAAAGATGCCTGTCAACACTGAATTTGCACTCCAAGTATTCAGTTTTGGTCCTGCTCAATTTAAATCCTTTGGACTCCAAGGCGTGTCTCCAGGCCTCCAACATATCATTAACTTTAGTCCGAGTCTCATCATTCAGTACTATGTCATCTGCAAATAGCATATACCATGATACCTTCTCCTGGATAGATCGCGTCAACTCGTCCATCACCAAGACAAACAAGAAAGGGCTCAATACAGATCCTTGATGGAGTCCCATCTCGACAGAAAAATACTCTGAATCTCCTCCCACCGTTCTTACCCGAGTTTTGGCTCCATAGTACATATCCTTAATCGCCCTAATATATGCTATTGGGGCACCTTTCATCTTTAGACACCTCCATAAGACATCTCTTGGGACTTTGTCATATGCTTTCTCGAGATCAATGAACACCATATGAAGGTCCTTAATATCTCTATATCT
>DF358359.1:54893-93782 GCA_000787875.1 Solanum virginianum
CATCGCAACCAGGTGGTCCGATCACAAATGGAGTTCCTCTCATTTCTCCGTTTTCTATTGTGGGCGTAATAACAGTTAGGCGAACCAGTGGTGGCGGTCCACCTGATCGCCTAGTCAATTCTTCAAGAAGAGTTGGCCACTGAAAACCATGAGAGACTCCAATATCAAGGATGTGAAGATTCTTTAGCCGATCCTGTTCTCCAATAATTTGGAGAACGGATGAATTCGCGATGTTATTGTGGATTCGAAACCAGGGACTGATGTCGTTGAAATTGATCATCGAGTCTCTGAAGAATTTATGATTCGCAGAAGCGAAATTGGTAATTCCAACAGATGCAGAGGATTCTGATGATGAGGCAGGGGAAGACAGATGATGTGTCAACGCGCGGAGTCCGTGAGCAGCTAGTCTGTGGTTGGCGTCGCCTGCGAACGCCGCCAACTCATTGAGAACATACAAAAAATGTTGCACGCGGTTCATGTTACCGACAGTGATTGCAGCAGCACAAGGGTTGAGCAAATGCTCTGCCCATCTCCCTTCTTTGTTGTTACTGTTATTTCCTGTGGTTCTTGTTGTTACTCTCCTGGGTCCTGTTGATCTTCTCACTTGCACTCCTTGGTCCACTACAGCACGAGCATCTTCTTCCTCATTCATCTGGCGGTTAGGATTCTTCCTTGACACCTTCGGATTATGATCAGAGCTTGATGTTTTCCTTTTCTTAGGCAGATCCAACGGCTGCGGATGATCCAATAGGATGGGCTCTGGAGGGATATTGCTAATATCTGTGTTGACTGTGGAGCTAATGTTGAATGTATTATCGATGATAATGTTATGATTAACGATCTGATCATCTTGATCAGGATCCCACCATGAGTCTCCGTAGAAACTTAAATCATCGGTGTAACCATCGAGGAAGGATGGAACATCGGATAAAGTAGTAGCTAGCCACTCTGCTATGGGGTCGGAGTTGGAATTAGGCTCAGGTTCGTCAATGGCCATTGTATCACAAAACCAGGAAGAGTTATGATGGGAAAGGATGTTTTCGTTTTTGGTCATTGACTATGCAAATAGAGAAGTCTATGATGTGAATTTGTTGTGTGGAATTGAAATAAGTGCTACTCCTATAGCAAAGTACTATTTTTTTCTTGCAGAACGAGACAGAATGGGGCATATTGAAGAGGGAGAATTGCTGCTATTTTGGCAGTTATGCTGTTCTATTCATTTGTTTAATTAAGCTGGTAATCTTGTCTCTCATTCGTGCTGTTATTTGACTTATTTTCTGGCGTGTCACGATTGTTAAGAGTGACATCAACAACATAATTTGAGGAGCTAAATTATTACTCATTTTATTTTCCTTCCATTTTATTTGGTATTTTTGAAAACTACAAATACTGAGATTATATTTTAAGACAGAAATAAAAGTAATATATTTTCTTAAGAGAGCGTAAATAAAAAGCACGATTAGTTTTTTGAGACGCAAAAGACTAAGTTTCCGGGATGGTGACAGGTTTTTGTTTTCAAAATTAGAGGGGACGGCAATCTCTTCATCACCCTGATTAATTTAATCTTGTTTTTGTTTTGATATTGCTTTCTCCTAGGCTATTGGCTGATGCACTTTTGGCATCTTTCCCCATAACTACAATTGACCTCTAAACAACTCCTAATACTACTTGTGTTTTTCAAGAAAATAAATGTTTTTTTGATCGACCAAAGATCCTATTATTAACTTTATATATTTATAATCCTTATTGCTAGTTCTTCGAAAAAAATAACATAAGTTCTGTTTTGGGTTTTTTCAATTGAGTTAAGGTATTTTTCTTTTTTTAGTGTTTGTTGAAAAATGACAAAAGTCTCACATTGATGATTAACGAGATAATAGATTCCTTGTGAGTTTTGGACCTAAGATCTAATTTTACAAAAAAGACAAACCTATATTTATATTTAACTAAGCAATTTGATTTTAACAGTACAAATCAAAGTGAAGATAAGCATAGTCGCACAGAGCTTTCAGCCTCTTAGTGCAGTTGTAGTGCCCACATCTTTTTTTCACCTATTTCGGGCAAATTATAGTTGGTCCATTTTGTTGTGGATCTTTTAAAAGTGAATTATATCTTCAAAGGAAAGTTTATGCATAGGGGGGGGGGGCAAGTGGGATTTTGGACAAATCCAATAATTTATCTTATATTTATATTAGAAAAATATGTTTTGTAATTTTTTTTTAAACTCTCAAATTTCTAATCTTTAACTCCACCTCAATTTACTGTGAAAAATTCCTTATACATCTGTAGTTTTTGTTTGAACGAAAGAAATTGAGGTTGATGATGATAGTTGTATTAAAGAAGAGAGATTAGAAAGTATGTTTACGAGTTTTTAATATAAATTATTAAGTATTGCATTTTCTATTAAGATTATCACCAACTATTTATCTAAACATGTATCAAAATTACGGAGTCAATTGTAATGTTAACAAAAGTTTATAAGTAAATTATATTTTCATGCGTTTTTTCGCAACTGTATTTTAACATTTGGTCTAGTCTTCTTCCAAACAAGGCAAGTATGGTCATAGCGTACCATGTCTAGTGTAGTCGTAATTGAAAAAAAGAGAAGTTCATTTCCAAACAACAGAACTTTTAAGAAACAAAACAAACTTTAGAGAAAAAACACATCACTTACAAAAAAAAAATCAACAGACCCAAATTACAAAATCCAATTGTCAACAAGAGGAAGACGACCAAAATACTCAAAAAACAGAAGGAACAATGCAATTGTTGCTTAATTTGTGCCTCCAAGCACACCTTTGAGCTTCTTAATTGTGGCTTCATCAAGGAATGTTGTTGCGGCCACTAACTTAGTCGGCAAATCATTAGCAAATAATGCAAAATCAGTTATCTGAAGTCCAGGATTAGAGCTGCTAAAAAACACAAACCCCACAGAAGTGTACCCTGCAGCACTCACTTGAAAATGCAATAATCCTTGTGGGAAAACCATTAAATCACCTTTTTTAAGTGTTTTTAAGTAAACAGAATTTGCTGATGAGACAAATCCAGCAGTAATTTGTCCTTGTGTAACAAGCAAAATTTCAGAAGCACCAGGATGGGTGTGCATTGGGATTACCCCACCTGCGGCCAAGTCCAAACGGCCCGCAGAAATCCCAAGCCCATTAACAGCTGGAAATTGGGCCGCAAATGCTGGGGTGACTGCGGCCTTGATAATGCTGTTTGTGTTTCCAGCAGCACCAAGCCCAGAAAACACGAAATCGTCAACTGTTACATTTGCAACACTTTTGCATGAATAGCCAGAAGGAGATTCTGGAGCTTTTAAGTCCCCTACACAGAAATCTTGAACAGCGGCATCGCTGTTCAAGATTACCACAGCCAACAGAAAGACAAGTTTAAACATTTTTTTCTTCAAAAAAAAACCTTGGCTACGAATAGTGAGATTTGTTATGTGAGCAAGGAATGTTGTTATTTATGTGTGTGTATATATAGATAGTGGGAATGAGTGAGAATTTGGATATTGAAGTGCAAAAAGGGGAAATTAAGTGCCATTTGAATTTCTAAAGGGAATGGCAACCACAAATTGAGTGATAGGGCTATCGTGAATGTGGTTTGTCATCTCCCTGGAAATTACGTTCACTACCCACTTTTTGCTACTATTTTCGGAAAATTTATTACTATTATCGTAAAGATATGACCAGTGGACCTAACTCAATATAAAAAATTAGCTTATGAAAGAAGAATTGTCTGAGTTCGTATAAGCAAACCATCAGCCTATTATTCACTAGCCAATGTAAGACCGCGTTCTAGTTGTGTTTGTTTGTCCTCTCGAACTATGGGCAAAGTCGGTCCTCAAATATAATGTGATATTATTCGCTTTTAGTTAAGTCCATACAACTATTCTAAAAACCATTATGCTATTAAGAGTATCCTTATACACAGGTTTTTTCTTCTTCTTTTCAACTACCACTCTAGCAAATCCAACACTATCAGTTGAAGAAATAGACAAAAAGTGTAAAAGAATAGAAACAAGGAATATCTTTTTGGTTCTATATACATTATTACTAATTCATTAAGAGGTCATGTGATAGATTGTGATATATCTTGATTTTTAATTTGATAGGTCCGACTTAATTATGAAAATATCATTTCTAAAAGTATTGATCACTTAGTGCATTGTTGCGAGATGTTCCTTCTTTTATATATTTTCTCACTACACAAATGATGTACAAAGTTCAATTGGGCATTATATGGCCTTCCTTTCCACTTCTAATAAACTCTAAGATAGGGTTTAATTTCACCTTTATTCAAGTATTCTTGAGCTGAGGATCTATCAGAAATAATATACATGTATCAGACCGGATATGTTGTAAAAAAAAGGTAAGTAGTGCAATTGCCCATAATGTGAGGGCGTCTAATTAACGAAAGTGGTCCTTATCAAGGGCACATGGTGGGAAAAAGTAAGGAAAATGAGAAGTCTACAAGAAGACATATGGTGACAGCTCGAATCCAGAAAGGCATCAAAGAGATAGTTGTATGATATATGCATAATGCAATATTGTGCTAGAGAAGGAATTATGTGGACAATAGCAATTGTCTTTCCATTAAAGCATATCACCATGGAAGTCATGTACACAAGAGGACAAACTATGGAGAAAATTTAGCCTTGATTGACGTCTGGTATGGTGCAAAGACGGAGTTGTTTCTTATTCTAAAATAAAAAGGTATCTTAACAACTTACATATTAAATTTTTAAACACAAATATACCGCGTTTGGATTAAAACTATTAAATTATGCCGACCTATAAGCAGAAATATTCTCTGCTTTGTAATGAAACTTTTGACAAGATATGTTCTCCTGTTGATCAAATTATTTCTGTAGCACAGAATCCTCGACCATCCTTTAAGGTTGTTACCTGTTTGATAGCTAATAGTATGTTGCTTTGTAGAAAATTCATTATACCAGGTGATGTTTGTTTTGTCATTTTACCATCTCAAATAATTGAATATCTCTAAAGTATGAATCAATTTATATATAATTTTATATAGAGTGTAAAATGTGAAATAACTAGTACAATATTAAAAATCTTACATTACTACTCCTTCTGCTTGCTTTTACTTGTCACTGTTTAACTTTTCGAGGTCAAATTGACTAACTTTCAAAGATAAATTTGAAAATTGAAATAACTAAATTTAATATTTGAAATCTAAAACTTAGGTAGTTAAAAACTACGTGAAAAATATTATTGATTGCAATCCTTCTCATATTACTATGATGAAAAATAAAAGTAAACAGAGAGAGTATTATCTATATAAATCTAACCATATTTAGTGGAACAGGAATGGTATTCTCAGCAAACATTGACCCTCTTCCAAAAAGTTTTATTTTAGGAAGACAAGTGGGATAATTTCAACTTACAAACTAAAAAGCACAAACGTACAAATGTAATACAGTATCTAATAATAACGTTGTCCTACTAATTCTGAAAAGCCATGACAGATTTAGCATCACATGGAGTTTGATTTTTGTTTCTGTCGAATGTTCAAATATTGCTAGATATTATAGGTTTTATTGAGGTTCATTCAATATCAAAAGTGGCACCAGCTTAGTACGTATTTTTTCTTCTCTTTTAGTTATATACAAATATATAGGAATTTCTCTTTGCACTGGATGTTGTTTCTTCTTCCTTAAAAAACTGAAATTCAGTTTACAGATTGAGTTGTCTATATTTTTCGATGCATATCAGACATTGCAGTCTCCACATAATTCAATTAGATGTCCAGCTTAGGTGCTCGAAAAATCTACCTTTGTTGTATATTTCATACATCACAATAGGTAGATATCATGCCTTTAGTGTTTGTTGACTTGCTAATGGGCCTGGGCTCAGGCATTCAGTTGAGAAACTAGTTTGGGCCGCTAACATAATACAGGATCCATGGCGCTAAAAGCCTAAAAATAACTTAGGTAAGGCCAACCAAACATAATTGCACAGATAGCCAACTTTAGGACACCTATGTAACACATTGGACTTTTTGACATGATTCAACAATGTCTATAAGTTAGATGATTTGGAAAAACTGGATATAGCTTAAATACAAAAAAAAAAAAAAAAACCATTTTATTTCTTTTTGTGTACGGCATAACTACCCTTTTTAATAGAATTCACTGATTCTAAACTTAATTTGAAAGTCATATTTTAATCCGTACATTTTAGATGCAATTTGTACATAACGTAATTAAAGGCAATTAGGTTATACCCATCAACAAGACTACCTGTCCCTACAAAAAAAGACGGTCAACTTACACAAATCTCATATTTTTTGAAAGTAATTTCAATTAATACCAAATTTTTTTCAAAATTATTAAAAATCTCTTCTTTTTTATATAAAAAACAAAACCAGTGATATATGTCGAATAGGTAGGAGCATTAAGAAATTTTAAATATGATACGTGGAGAAGTAGAGATTGTAATTTGTATCAATAAGTGTTACAGTTTTGTATCATTTAAGAGATTTTTGTAATTTTTTAAAAGAGTTGGGATTATATGAAATTATATAAATAAAAGTTGTGTATTTTTGTAATTTTTGCAAATATGCGGGAACAATTGAAGCCCAAAACACAAAACGAGTGACTATTTCACAGGAGATAGAAGTGATGTGTGAAAACATTTGAAAGCTTTCAAGCATGTTGACTCATGTCAATTTTATGTATATTCCTAGATGTTTGAACACAATAGCCGATAGTTTAGCTGCAGTGTTGAGGATATATACAATGATACAAAGGGTCATTAGCACGAACACCCCTATTTTGGGTTCAATGTTAGACAAGGATACGTTGGTTCATATATTTTTCATTGAATGAACACGAGGGACAAAAGACAGCAAGAGTTTTTAGCTTGTATGCACCTAAAAGGTAGCGATTGCGGGTTCCCCTTGTCATTAAAAGAAAAAAAAAAAGATAAGAGACCATGATATTAAAAACCATCCCAAAAATAAGGGGCATCCATGCAAAAACTTGTAGAATTACAAGTCAACCCAAGAAAGGAAGAACAGGGAATTTTCACATAAATTTGACACAAAAGGTATTGCCCATAACTTGATTTATGCGAGGCATGAATCTCCAGAATAAAGTATATGCCACAGAGTTCAAACTCAAATATACAACAACGACGATAAATGATAAATAACTTCTTTTGATTTCCTAAGACACTAGTACATCATATTCAATGCTATTCTTATATACCTTATGTACCCTAACAAACGACTTCTAAAACACATGCCACAATGCACAAAGGGAAAAGGGACTGACTCTTCTTCACATTGTTACAAAAAGAAACATACTTACCTGTATTTCATGATGTTTATAACTGTTCGAGTCAGATTATAAAGAACCAAGTAATTCTGCCTGTTTTAGTTAATAATATCAGGGATAATATTATAATTATATTATACACATAAATAAATAGTTTTCTTGGTGTTCAATCTCAATGGTACAAATCAGTATTACAGCTCGACAAAGACAAGTCATGCCTTTAACAACAAGTATCCTTGCCTCCCTACAAGCTACAAGGTCCACATCTTACCAAACAGAAAATAGGTAAATCTTTAATGTCCTTCAAAACAAATCCAGGCAAGATGTCATCTTAAAACTTCCCTTATGACCTACAATACGAAAGATTAATAGTTAAAAGCTGGTGTTTTGTAGGCACACACTACTATAATTCTTTTAAAATAACCAGACATGTAAACAGAACTTCATACCTCACTAAAAGTTGATCAAGAA
Organism: Solanum virginianum; assembly: GCA_000787875.1. NCBI lineage: Eukaryota > Viridiplantae > Streptophyta > Magnoliopsida > Solanales > Solanaceae > Solanum > Solanum virginianum. The sequence continues at coordinate 62,671 of DF358359.1, forward strand.
ATATTACCCACAAATCCAATTTAAGTTCAAGTGGGAGCTAATGTCAAACTAAGTTCTACTACAAATTACACACCCCTCATTCTGGGACCAGTAAGAAGCAAAAGCCTCGCGTTTCTCTGAAATATAAAGAGGATTACTTCAGCTCCAGACTCAACATCTTCATCCATCTCTCTCATCCCCTAGTGTTCATCTTCTCCCATAGCTTTAGCTAGTTAATTCCAGTTAACAGATAAAGGATTCGGCAATGATCCTTTAATTTCAGTAAACTGGTAACTGTGGACATACTATCATTTAGATGTCTAAGAAAACTCTAAAAAACTTCAGGTTTCTAACACAAACTCGCCATCTTTATGCTCATGTAAAAAGGAGAAATTTTTCGCAATGTAGATACTCTAAGTTATGCAACAAAGATAAACAAGAAGCAACCTAAACATGATCCTGGTTGAGATCTTGAAAATGATTCTATCAGATATGAGCAATCAAGGTTTAAAAGAAGACTCTCCTTCATATGCCGATTCATCTACATTTCTAGTTCAGACCAAGATAGGCAGTAAATAAGGGCAATGGTAAATGAATTTCACAAATCGCAGCAGATTCTGCGAGATACTTTGTGCGCCAGCTGCCCTTTTTCAAGTACATTTTTTGCGAAATTGCATGACACAAGCCTCATGACAGCATACAGAGAAATATCCCACATAAAAGAAGCAATGATGCACAACACATGGAAGCATATCTTTTCGTAACTTCAGATAACTGGTGGAGTCGATCATTACTTTAGGTTCCCACTAAATAAAAACCTTCACCAAAAGCAACAGCCTAAATACGAGGTAAGTTTCCAAATAATGGCACAGAAAAGAAAACATCTAGATCATTCACAGAATCATAAAGAAAACTGTAATATTCACAATAAAAATGTCAGAAGGAAAATGGACAAAATCCCCCAAAAAAAGAAAATTGCTAATAATGCCAATTAAGAATTACCAATTTACAAGAGCAAAAACAGAAATGTCAACACCAAGCTTCTGCTGAATCCTTAATTTTGTTAATCCATGGAGTACCATATTCGTTGCTAAATCCGCTGTTCAAAGAATCTCAATCTGTATCTCTAGCTATATAAAACATGCTCCACAAGCTAACAATAATTAGTCAAAGAAATTGAAGCCATAAACAGATTCATCAAATGGAAATGTGTCTTCAAAGTCCAGAATGCGCCTTCAACAATTGCCTTCTCTTGATTACCAAAAACGTCACCACACAGACCTGCAAGATCGCGGCAATGCCCGCAAACATTAAACCGACTCTCTTCCCCCAATTTAGCTTCTTTTCCTTATGTGCTAAGCTATGTGGGCTTAAATCAACATCAGACTTATGGTGGTGCGAATGTTCCTTTTCCGAGGTTTTGTTATTCGTAGAAGGTGACGGAGGGGCTCTTCCAGTGGGTGGAGGAGGCGGAGGAGCCAATGGTGGTGGCGGGGGAGGTGATTCAGGTGAAGGCGGGGGAGGTGATTCAGGTGGAGGAGGTGGCGGCGGCGGTGGTGGTGGAGGCTGCGATATGTCAGACTCCGGCGGAGGAGGAGCGGATGGAGGCGGCGGCGGTTGTAAATCGGGGGAATTCACATCTTCTTGTGACTGCACAGGAAGACTAAATAAACAGAAGAAGACCCCCAATATGAAGATTACCCAATTCGACAATGACCGATCCATACATGGGCAATCAAATCTCAGCAAAAATTAACCCCTCCTGTCATCTGGATCGAACTCAAATCTCCCAATATTTTCCCCTAATCGAAGCTTTCAACGAAAAGCTAGGGTTTACAAATCGTTGCTCCCCAGGTAATTTTTTTTCCTGATCTTGAAAAAAACAACAAAAATATTCCAAAAGAATCACCCCACAATATGGTGGTGATTGAAGAATCTGAGATTCAGATATATAGTTGACAAATTTCTTCCCAAAAATGGTCGTGATCCCCCTGATATTCTTTCGAAATGAGGAAGATGAGAAATGGGGGGACAAGACAACAAAGGGAAGAAAGAGAGAGAGAAATGGAAAGTGCAGGGGGGCGATTCAACGGTTGGTCTAATTTGGGAAATCAATCCACCATTTCATCGCCTCCCACTGTTAACTCTTTTAACACTCTAACCCGATTTGTGCCTAAACAAATACGGGAAGGTAAATATTTATTCCAATTCTTTATATCAATTAAATAAATACTATATACTATATTGGATTAAATTATTTAATTCTGATAAGAAAATTCACCATGGGAATAGGTTTTGGTTCCTATAGAATGATTGAACATGAAATTTTTTAAGTATAAACAGACTCCTTACTTTGAAAATGAAAAAATGATTATGTAATATATATACATAATAAAAATATGTTTATCTAGCTAACAGTATGGATTGACAATTGACATCCTTTAAATAAAAGTGACTCCTCCACTAACTCATAAGGTAGATGCAGGACTTCAAATTTAATTTCATGGTTTTCAACTGAGTAGCAGATCCGACGCGATTGACGGAAAACTGATGTCAATAGCTAGTCTAATTCCTTGATAAAAGAGTTTTATTTCCAAACATATTTGTCCATCGGTAATGGAAATCACATTGGTGGGAATATAGGTCGATATGTCTTCAGCTTGTGTTTCAATGACAGGTAAGGCAGTCAAGCTACCTGCACCTGTCTAGTCCGACTGTTTAGCCGCTCTTTCTAAAAGATGAGAATGTACATAGAAAACATCCCCCGAGAAAAGATCACATTATGGATACAACACAATGAATGTGAAACAAAAATTTTAAAAATACAGAGATAAAAAATATAACTTTTAAAAGTAAATAACATCAAATTACACTTACTAATCATCCAGTTTTTATTATGTCATGAAATTTTTGTATAATTACTCATAATCATTTGTTTTTTCATAAAACTCTGCATTTTTTACTAGTAAAAAGGAGCTAATATAGTATTTGATTTTGACAGATATAATTTATTTACTGTATTACGGAAATAATGTATGTAACGTTGAGGACATGTATTAGTAATAGGTAGATAATAGTCATCACATTATTCATCACAGGATATGATGTAGCTAATGGGACTGCTTCTCCGTTAACCAGAGGCTGGGGTTCAAGCTTTGAGAATGAAAATTCTTGGTAGGAAGTGCTTTTCTAAATGAGACTCTATGCAACATAAATTCAAATATAATTGGACTTCAATATGAATACTAGACACCAAATTAAAAAATAATAATAATAATAGTCACTTCAAATGACAAATTACACTTAAATTAGAACACCTCGTCACATCATTATTTTAACCCTCTTCAGCTAATTAGATTAAGAACTTCCTCAACATATCAATTAAGAATTTTCGTACATGGAAACCTCTTATTGTTGCTTCCTCCATTTCTAAATACTTGTCATATTTATAGAAAATAGATGGTCAAATTATTGTTAAATTCATAATGAAGTTGTGAAATAAAACATGATAAGTATTTAGAAACAAAAAGGGTAATTATTACTCATAATTTTACGAATGTAAATTAAATTTCTTTTTATAAGGTCACTCTGAGTAAAGTGAACAATGAGCCATAAAACTAACATTAGTTATGATGGAATAGTTGAAATTCCTTTACCCTTAATTAATAACTTGAGGTTCGAGTCATGAAATAATAAGAAATCAAAAATAATTAAAAAATGAGAGGGAACATGGCACGCAAATGGAACTACAAGATTCAAATCTCCATGTTTTGTCTACGACACAGACATAACACTAAACGAGACTATTTTATAGATTTTAGAAATACCCTCTATTTGGTAAGTGATAGTAAAGAGTACTATGAGAAATTTTGATCAAATTATTCCAAAAAAAGGATGTATATAAATTATGGAATTTTTTCTATATAGCATCCGAAAGCTTGGCTAATTAGTCAATAAAGTCAATATAAAATTAGGAGATCCATCAAATATGGTCAGGTCTCAGTGAACAAAGTTACTTAAATTTTATGCCAATGTAAAATAACAGGTACCGAGTAAAAATTAGTCGTAATTTTAAAAAGTATATATATAATCTTCATATCTTAGAAAACCATATTCTATTATTTGTGCATCTCACTCACCAGATCTCCAGTGAATTAAATAAAGAAAAGTTTAATTTGGTAAATCTGAATTGTGCAGTACCACGTCTGCCAGGGAATCCAATATTTCCAGCCCTACTTATAATTATTTCTACTCCACATATTTTATATTATATATTTCTTATCTTAAGCAACTTATTATTCTATCTGTATATCCTTTTTACCATTCACCATAATCATGATCTAAAATCAGTATCAAATTTTAAAATAAAAAATGTAGCTGGCTAAAGGTACACCTACATTGCAAAGAATAATTGCACACACTTAATATTCAATTATTTAGGGTCCATTATATTACAAGTCTGATTTGTTTGTATATAGCTTTTTCTACAAATCAGACAGCCTAAAATCTACTAGGACTATATATACTTTTTAGAATAAAAAAGTCTCATTAGAAAAAAAAAATTAAGGAAAAGATTATGAAATATTAATAATCTTATCTCCAATTTTCCTCTCATTAGTTTGTCAACTCCATGATAATCAGATCTATTTTAAAAAAAGTATTAGGATGATGGTGTGTGCTGTTCACAGCTACATATGAAGAAATATTGTATAAAAAGTCCGATAGGATGAAAAGTTCCACTCATACCCAAAAATAGCTTTATTTTGCAACAAAATTTCTTACAAAATCCTCCAAAGGGTCCTACTTTATTCTAGGTGAAAATAGAAAGATACCAATATTAATGCTATTGAGAGGGAAAACAAAGAACACTCATAAAACGCTTCTTTCTTGTCATTTATATCTGTATATTATATTATATAATATTATACGTGAGAAAAATTATTTTATTCAATTCTCTCAAAACTTAAAAATCAACCTATTTTAAAGACAAAACATGCAATATTATGTGGGGGTAATTTAGAAAGCTAATTACTTAGATACATGCTAATTTACAATCTTATCGAATTTTGAACATGCGCAGAATCAAAATTAGGTTCAATTTATTCTAAATATATTGTATCTAAATAAATTCGTATGCATCTAAATCTAAAAAACCTCCCCCTCATTTATTCATCACATACGAAGAAATATCGTACAAAAGTTCCACTCATAACCAAAAAAGTATAGTTTTGAAACGAAAATTCTTGCGAAACCTCCCAAATTCTATAAAAGTAGCACATCAATGCTATGGAGAGGGAAACCAAAGAAGTGCATTGAAGATCGCTAGAAAGAGATAAAAATGCATTCAAACTTGAGTTTTTCAGACATCCGAGAGATTGTGTCATTTATCTCAATTCATATTACATTGTATAACGTTATACTAAAGAAAGTTCATATTATTTGCTAGATTATACATAAATTCTAACAAAATTCATATTATAATTTTCTTGACATTGTTTATTTTTCTTCATACCAGACACACATTTTGTGTATCATATGTGTACAATCCTCTATGATCTACAAAATCAATTCACTCCAAAATTAAAAAGCACCCAATTTTAAAGATAAAAATGCAATTTTATGTGATGTAACTCACAGAAATCCCACTAGTTTATGATCTAATTATTTAGGTACACTTTAGTTTGCAATATTATGAATCTTATCAGATTTTGGTTCGTGCATGTACGTTCAGATACATGTATCTCATGATAAATTCAATAGGGTCAAAATTATGTAAAATTTGTTCTAAATACACTGTATCCAATGACACAGACAAATCTCGGTTGCCTCCTTCCCATCTTGCTAGCGTATATGGTATTCCTGATACATGCGAATCATTCTAGACCCAAATACATGTATCTAGTGTGTATTTGCATTTATCTTGAATACTTAAACCAATCTCGCTCGCCCCTTTCCCAATTTAAAGTGTATCTAATAGCAAAAAAGACGTATATAGATGTATTTAACTTGAAATTTGATATAAAGTTATTAGTTGGCAATATAAAAGGCAATTATTTTGAACGGTAGGAAGAACTAGTAAACATGATAAAGAGTGTTTGTGTTATTTGGTAGTTTCTCTTGTATGCATGCCATATAGTGGTGTACTGGACCCAAAACTGTGTAAGAATGAGCCCAAAAGTTTTAATCTGATTACTGGACCCAAGCCCTAAAACTAGTGTTTCGTGCGGCCTGGCCTTTTTCTGTTAAGGTCTAATCAATTAGATAAACTTCTTCAGGAGCAATTTTTCTTTTATGTTATAATTTGTTCTCAACGCAAACACACAGTTCAGTCATTAATTAAAAATATGATAGGGCACGTAAAAAAAAGAATTCAGCTATTATTATATATACATAAAAGCTAATTTTAATTATATTTAGATAATGGGAGTTTTGGCAGCACAAAAAAGTGAATCGAACTATTTATTGGCAAGGGCGAAGGAGTTCAATAAAATTTTCTTTGCCAAAAAATTACATTAGGCAAATTACTTTAGGGTAAAGTTTTGATTTTGCTACGTATTTTCCAATTTGATCCCTTAAAAGAAACATGAGAGAAAAAGATATGTTGGATTTGAAGAGACGAAGCAAATTGTAGAATCTTTGTGGGCTACTTTTATGGGGCCCATTAGCATGTGGGCATAATGTTGTATCCAAAAATGCACTGGGAATTGTTGCTTCTGTTCTTCTGAGTCATGGCTTCAGAGTGTCTATACAACTTGCCTTTCCATTTATGTACCATAAGTAAATTTTGTTTTCAAATTATCTCTGGCGAAATTAAATTTTTTAGTTTGCGAGTTTTGAGTCGCAAAGTCTCTTTGTTTGTAGGATTTCTGATAGATTATCAACTAACTAGTTACAATAGCTTGTGGTACCATGACTTCAACATATATAAAAAAAATTCTTAATTTATATAATACGATTAAAATTTAAAGGGTCAATCAAATTTTTAATACAAATTTTAGATATTTAAAGATATGAACTATTACTTCCTCCGTCTAATTCAATTTTCGAGACTTTTTTTAATATTCAAAATATTTGAATTGTTCAAAGATCAAGGTAAATATTTGAAACTTTTTTATATTTACCCTTTCATTTATTGAAATTTTATATTTTCTAGAAGATAATACACTACATATTGATGTTTTTATGACGGACAATAGTGAAAAGTATGGTGTAAACTGTTTTTAAATATTTTTCTTAATATGTGTGCATTATCTCATAAATTCAATTAAAATAGAACAAAAAAATATGATTTATAGTATATAAAGAGTCTCGACCGCTTAGATTTAGTTCAACCCACTATTTACCGGCCACCAATAATTACACGTATAAGAATTTTCATTGAACAGTTTGTAGGTTGCTGGCATCATGTGACGTTGGCTAATGGCTAGTATAAAAATGTGGATACACAAAGTTTTTGTCAAATACTGAGGGAAAAGTAATTAAAGGGACACAGAAAAACTGTGCAGAATAATCCAAAGCTCAAAACCCAAAAATGTGAAGAAGAAAAAGGGAAACAAATTGTGTTGGCGTCACATAAGTCTGAATACAAGTACAAAGATGGATGCATGGATGTTGCAGTACCAGCTGTTGAGAGAAGTTAGGTCGCAAGATGATCGAATTGAGCTAAATTTTAAATTATGTATATTTAAAAAATATTAATTATCTATAAATTTTACTTATAATCTATAACGATCTAGTAATTCATCAATTGTTGGTTTTAAAGGATCCACTTCCATAAGAAAAAAATTCATAAATCTCTAACTACTACTATTTATACGGGGAATATTTTAGGAATAATTCAAATTTAATCGAATTAAATAAATTATTTTTATAGGTAATTTTGCAGGCTATACCCTGCTCCTACTATTGATAAGCACAGAGATTGGGCAAGCTAGATTCTTTCGCTTGCTTTTTCGTACATTCAGAAAACCCAGTAATCGAATCTATATATTCTCTTCTTACTTTTTTTTAGTTTAATTCCCTCCTTTACACTAGTCTATAGTAGATGGAAGTTTAGCTTTTTACTAATCGGGAACTCTTGTATGACTTGAACATTTTTCTGCAGTTTGAATGTCATGTCTTTATATAATTTTAGAGTCAAATTTATGGATTTGATGTGGGTCATCCAAATCGTGAAGGGGTTAAAAATAGGAAAATTTTCTCATAAATAATTTAGGCTTGAAATTTAATATGGTCAAATAGTTATATTTTATATAATTAGACGGCATAACTTCAGCTATGTGACCTGGAGGTGAGAAGAGGAATGAGATCGAGAGAGGGAGGAGATAGATAAATTGTATATATATATATTAGTCAAATTGTATAGTATATCTATTAAATCTTTGTGCATATGTAACTTATATGCATATGTACTTGTAGATCTAACAAATAAGATTGGGAGAGGGAGGAGAGAGGCAAGGGATATCGAGAGAGGGAGGAGAAAAGCGAACAAGATAGAGCAGAAAATGGAGAGAGGTGAATTGTATATGTATATCTGTTGAATTGACTGCGTATATTTGTCAAAATAATTGTATATATACAGTTGATATATATACGTAATTGTATATTTGACAAAAATTACAGAGAGAGAGGGGAGAGGCGAGAGAGATGAAGAGAAGAGAGAGAAAAAATAATAAAATCCTAACTATAACAATAAAATCTTAACCATTGTTATAAATTATAATTTTTTAAAATTATAATGATATAATATAATACATATCATATGTTTAACTAGTTACATAATTTTTTCTTAAAAATATGCCTTCGGTGTATAATTGGAACGAGATATCGAGGCTCTTTATAATTTAGACAATTCTTTTTCAACAAATTTTTGAGATTGAATTATATTGAAATTTCACATCTTTCTGTTTGTTGCGTAGTGAAGGTCAAATTGTAGGCTGGATATATGGGCTGACGGTTGAAATAAATATGGGGAATAAAATCAGTATAGGAAAAAGTTTTAAAACTCCACGCAGTAGTCACAGGAAAAAGAAAGCCAGAGAGAGACTTGACATGACGGCACACATATTAAGGTAAAAAGGCGTCTTCATTTCTTATTTGAACAAAAGATAATGTCAAAATATCTGATATTAGTACTTGCAATACCAGATTAAATAAAGAATAATACGAAATAGGCCCACACATTTAATTACAAGCGTTATACTAGTAAAAATGAACAATAAACTTGATGACTATTTCAATTTATGTCATAATTGAAATGAACTTTGTATTCAAGTCATACTTACAAATAAATTAACAAGCTAGAAGTATATGTACATGTATGATGTATTCATTCATTTACCTTTCTAAATGTGAAACAATATTTGGGGGTAGGCCACTAATTCACGTGATTTTAGTAGTATTTTTTGACTTTGCACGCAATATTTTTGTGTATATAAAGAGGACCGGGAGTAGGGGCCGGCAGTACAGACCACTGCTCTTTCACATCAAATACTTACTTGTACTATCGGCGGATTCCCTTTGCCCAATCACTGCTCAATGATATGAAATTAACAATTTCAAATTTTTTTTCAGGCACATACACCAGTAATATACCATCTTTGAGTTGGGAGTTGGAAAAAAGTTACGGGGAACTTAAGTTTTGTTGGAATAAAAAATCATTTGGAGAAAAGGTTTCAGTACATTAGTTATGAAGCATAAAACAGATTAAAAGCTCCAAAGCTACGTTCAATCTTTGATTTCATTGCCATTACATTAACGTCCAAATAAAGAAGATTTGGGACTAGCAAGGTTAATATCTAGAAATGTATCACCATTCATCAGCAAGATTACCCAAGAGTCATATTTTGGTTTTCATTGATTCCATAATGCAAACATGGGAACTGGATGAACAAGGTCCATATTCCCAATTCGTCCTGAACTCGAAGAATTATCATCATTACCCTTGCGTCCATCTTCAAACTTGTGATTTTGAACCTGTACTGAAGAATAATATGCCTGAGGATACTCTAATCCGACCCCAAAATCACAACTCATTTCACCAGAGCCAGCGCATTTGGGACTTGGAGCATTAGAAGAGCTCCTGCTGCTTGATCCTGCAGCACCCATCAACGGCACCATCTCCATAAATGAATCTACGGGCTGCTGCAATTGCTCCCCATTTGTCATGGCTAAAATGGGCTGGGGTGAAGTTGTGCATGAATTATAGTCCTCGTAGGAAGACGGGCAGACAACTGAATCTTTTGATGGGGAGCGCTTGGCAAGATCTCCAGCGATTAAAGTGGAGCTTGAGCAAATCCGTTTGACATCGTACCTACTAATATCAAAATTGGTCACAGCGCTTGTTCCCCTGAACTTAATTGCAGCGATATCATAGGCTTCCGCTGCTTCCTCTTGCGTACCTGAAATAATAAACATGGCCAAATGATAAGGTTATCTAAAATCTAACAGTTTGAGATATTCAGGTCCAAATTCCTGTCTGAAGATAGAGGAGCTGATTCCAAATGGCATGTTCTCAAATATTCAAATAAACTATGATTTGAGTTTGCATTGCTATATATTAATTACATAAATTCAAATATTCTAATTTTTGAGTTCATAAAGGCTAGAGTTGGTTCCATTTGTCCCACCGGATATAGTGGTAAACTTTTGATTAACATTTTGTGATTACATTTTCAATTTCTCTCAACTAGGGGTGAAGCCATCTTGGACCCAGAAGGTTCATCCAATTCCCTTTTGACAGATATATAGTTAAAATTAATTTTTATATATTACATAGTTGATGTTGGATCCTCTTTTAACTAGTTTGTATGTGTATTTTTTCATATTATGGACTTTCTTAGTATAAATCCTAGCTCCGCCATACTTCTCAATAATCCATAAAAATATGTAACAAACGATATATACATCACAATCTGTGTTTTCAAAACTTCACGCTGAAGTAGTCGCAACAAAATTACGACTAGAACTTGTATAAACATATTGCAACTTTTTGTAGCAATAAGACCATACAAGTTTTTGGCTCAGAGCAATAAAATATAACTTGAGCTACTGCACTATTACTTTAGTACATAGAGAACTAATAAGCAGCATAAATGTGACATATTTAAAGATGTCGTACTCCTTCTATCTCATTTTATCTAACATCTTTTGATCTGGCATAATGTGTTTAAGAAAAGATTTTTTAAAAAAAATTTATGGTATAAAATAATTCTTACATATTTACGTGACTGAGAATCATTTTATTAAACATAAAATGAAAATTTTAAAATAAGATGATATTTCTTTTTGAGCCGAACTAAAAAAGAAAAAGAATGTCACTCTTTTTCAAAAAATTGTGTAGCACATTGAATAAGATAAAAGCAAAATACCCTGTCAGGAAAATGAGGACAGCTACAACGAATAGATTTTATTTTTTAAACTGGTAACATGGCTACAACGAATAGAGCTCTGAATGAAAAATTGAATAAAGCAGAGTAAAACAATAGGGCAATCAAATTACTTACTGAAGGTGCCAAGGTACAAGTCCTTGTTGCCTGCAACTCTTCCAATTCTAGCTTGCCACCTCCCATGCTGATGATGCCTGCCCAATTTCCCAAGTTTTCATTAATGCGTATTGCTGTAGTACTAGATTTTCATAGGTATGGTTTATTGGTTTTTGCGTATGATTGCACATGCATCATAAAGTTTGCCTGTGCCCCTATTATTGAACATGGATTATTACATTCAAAGAAAGCTGCAAATTTTGAAGCAACAAAATAGTGAATATAGAAAAACAACTTTAATCGCAAAAAAAGGTTGTTTGCCTTTTGGTTTAATGCTACTACTAACCTTGTTACTCCTCTGTACATTGATGCCCCTCTTGAGAACCCACTGCTTTTCCTGTTTTAACATAAAAATGGGATACCACACAAGGTCAATTTTAGCATTTGGAGTGCAAGTATGTTCCATCTTTTTCAGTGTAACAGACCATCAAACAGAAGAAAGGAAAACAAGACTAGTGAAGAAAATAGAAGGGACATTACTCCCCATGTACCTTCTCAAGTGTGCTACAAACTCTTGCCTATTCATGTTTTTCATCTCCTCCAGTTCCTTTTCATAAGTGTTTAGCTGATAATATACACGGAAGACAGAAAATTAATTAGAGAAACAGAATACTATTGTTTAATATCATTAGAGTTCTCATGGCTAATGTTGAGGATATAATTAAGTAAATAAAAATGTAATTTATTTAACAACTTGAGCTTTTAGCTGAAATGTCTAATTTGAGTCTCACTGTCATTCATTATCCTTTTTTTTTTACGTGTTCTGCCATAAAAAAGAGGGTACATGTTATAATAACATAGATAGTGTAATCTCATAAGCAAGGTCTGAAAAGGTCAGAGCATGTGAACGAAACCTCACCCCAACCTCGTGAAGATAGAGAAATTATTTTTAAAAGATTCTCGACTCAAGTAATACACATAGCAGTTAAAAGGAATCGTATAAAGGACATAGCAAATAATAGAAAAAACATACCATAAAACTTAAAAAATAATCAAAGCAAGTAAAAAAAAGAGGGGTGCGGGGGGGTTTGTGGGGTAAGTTGAGAATATACTCTCTTTTTGTGAATTGTTGGGTTATTTCACAAAAAAAAAATAAAGAAAAAATTTAATCATGTTTTTCCAAACTTAAGCATAGAAACTTAATTAATGAATGATAAAATTGGAAAAAAATTTCCAACATTATTAAAAATGGAAATATACTCCATTTTTTGTGCACGTAACTAAAAATATACATAAGAAAAAACACTAAAATTTTGACAAATATCTAGGTTTGAACCCAAAATTACGAAGTTCAATGGTCCAATTGTGGGATTATAAAACTTTTGAGATCATCAAATTTAAATAATTAATTTGTGATAAAAATGGTAAGTGTACTTACGGGGAAATTAATATGCGTGTTTGGACCCCAGTATTTTAAAGCAGCTAAATCGTATGCTCTAGCTGCCTTTTCCTCCGTGTCATAACCACCTGAAGTTTATTTAAGTTAAAGAATTACATTAGTCCAAAATGTACACAATACATTCACATAGTTTAGTTTTTAAATGTCAACCATTTAAGCCCAAAAGTCAATACAGAGCAGGAGAATGTCAATTACCTAGATAGACTGATTGATCCCAATTTGGAAGGAAGCATAGGTTAGAGAAGAAAACCAAAAAAAAAAAAAAGTTAATTAGTATATTCATTAAAGAGAAACATTTCAAGAGTAAACTGCGGAAAGTTACAGTAAACTAACAGAGTTATAAGATTACCTTGTCTGCCTTTCCGAGTTTGCCCTTCCTTTCTGCAACTATTATCCCACAAATGGGCCTCGTATCTTCCAGTCCATCGATGTCTAATTTGGTAAATTCAATTTAATTAAAAAAAGATTAAGCATTAATATGGTTAAACTAGGAATTCATTATAGAATTTTTTCCAAAACGTTTGAATTAGTACCTCGTGACACCGCGGTACTGCGAAGTTCTTTGCCCAAAAGTATCAATGGATTTGCGGGGAACTGATTCCTTTGAACCACTAATATTCTCAACTGCTACTGGCCGCTTTTTCGGAGCGGCGGCAAGCGACAGTGCTTGGCAATTGCTAGGATTTATAATTTCTTCAGCTGAAGACATTGGTGGAGCAGCAGCAGAAGCCTGGCGTAACCACGATTTGAATCCAGAAACAGAAGTAGCTCCATCAAATGGCAGATGATAGACACTTCCAGTAGAGTTCGCAAACTCATGAGAGCTCTGAAATTGACTATTCTGAACCATCATCTGTGGAGACGGGATCAATTTCATGTTTGCTCCAATTTCTAGCTGGTGCTGTTCGTGATCAGATTGATTTATGCTAGGTGGAATATTAACGTTGATTTCAGCAATTTGTTGTTCACCATCATTAGGAGGAGAATTTGAGTAACAGCATCCAAGGAAATCCTCAAGCTTCGGGCCCTCTTCTTCCGGATTATTAGCAGTATTCTCATACCTCCAACAATCTATTTTGGAAGAAGAAAAAAAACAGTATCAACTTCATAAGTTAACTGGGAACAAAAGAAAAAGGGAACAAATCAATAGAAATACCTTCAGTGGGTAAAGGATCCATCATACATAGAGAACCATCAGAGCTCAAAGGCATGACTGACAAAGGAGTATTTTCAGCAGCTTCATTTCGTCTTTCGTAATTTTTCACTTCTTCTTCTTCATCTTCATCTTCATTGTCGATTCTGAAATCGGGAGTGAGAGAGAACCCCAACCAATTACTCATTATAGCAAATGAACTCCAATTTTCTCTCTCTACAACTCCGTGAGCGTTTTTTGTGTGTAGTTTGAGCTCATAGTTTGAAGATCCCAGTGAAAGAAGATTACTGGCGTGTACAATATATATATATATATATATATGTGTGTGTGTGTGTGTGTGTGTGTTACACTCTTCGGGTGCCCATAAATGTCTTATTTTCTCTGCTAGTGGACAAGTGGAACATATAAGATGAGAACAACAATTTCATTTTTTCTTGTATTCACATGCCCATGAGTATACATACAAAATTTTGAGATATTCGATAAACTAATTCAGCGTTGAGATGTATTTAGGTATTTTGTGATAGTTTAGCAGTATTTTTTTAAATTATTTTTCATTTTAGAAAATTTACCTTCTATTTTGTGCGACATTTTGAAAAATTACAACATCTGCTTGTGCGTTTTCCGTATAAATAGAAGTTGGGATATCCATAAGAAATACAAATCCGTATAAGCAGAATGTATAAATACTGTATTAATTATAAAAGGAGTCTGAGAAATAAGCAGAGCAGAAAGAGAGTGGTTGTTAATAGAGGTGCCTCGGTTTTCGTTCCTCTCCTCTCCTTTCATTTCGTTTCTCAGTTTTGTGGCAGCGCTGAAGGCGTCAGGTGTGGACATCACACACAGAAACTAGTTTTGTTTCTTTTTACGCAAATTCGCTCTATCATATCTAATATTCGTCTTTGGACTTGACTAAATTAAGAATAAATTATAAAAAAATATAATATATCATTATAATTTGCAGCTATAGTTTAAATTTTATTGTTATTTTCTCTTTCCTCCTCTATTATGTAATCATTCACCTCTTCTTGCTCATCTCTCTCTTTCACCTCTCCTCGCCCCTTCTCTTTCTCCACCTCTTCCATCTCCCCTCTCTTAACACAAATAAAAATTATAATCATTAATTATATAAATAATAAGCATCAATTATATAGATTCTCTTCAATGATATATATACAATTGATCAATCTTTTTATTAAAGCACTATACGTTTTTCTTTAATGCCATCAAGGTTTACATATTTTGATGGTATCAAAGAGTAACTAAGTAGTGTTTTCGTTAAAGCACTATTTCTTCCTTCTTTGATATCATAAGAGTCTGTATATACTGTGACGATATCAATTAGTTTCGCTAAAACATTACCTCTTCCTTCTTAATACGTATATATATCCGAATGATATCAAATAGTAAAAAAATGAGAAGCTATGAAAGTAAGGATAATGGCTTGTAAATAATTTCAAAGGAGTTTAAAAGGTGCTTCTTGTATAAACAAATGGGCTCGAACTTGAAAATCTTGGACCGCATTTCTTTCTATTGGACTTGTGTTCGCGTGAGCGGTAAAAGAGAATGTCTCTACATGGAGAGGTATTTTGGACTTTTACGACTTCTCTTTAAAATATTGTAAGATGCAGAAGCTTGTTCATGGAGAGGCATTTTGGAAATGACTTGTAACTACATTTATACGATGTTTCAAACAATTACAAGAAGAAAACCCAGTCATCTAGTCTAAATAGTGAAAGAATGAAAAAATTATAGAAACTATATGAGCAACAATGATAAATATGACATCGATGACAACCATAGTTCTCACAAGAAAATAATGTTAAATGAAGTATTTAATGTGTACACACTTTTTTAACCTATCAAATAATTTATCATCAGATTTCACCGTCTTTTGAATGAAATCGATAATGGAGAGGTCTGGGAGCCCTCTGCTTTCTGTCATACCCCCTTATGGCCATAAATCCTGTAAGCAGATCAAATTTAAAATACAGAAGGCCAGTTTTTCTTTTCAGCAAGGAAAATATTTCTAGTTATTATATTGGACTTGGCCTTTTTACAATACATAAATTGTAATTACAAAGTCACCATAAGACATCGTTGAACATCCAACACTAAATGAAAATGCCTTTTCACGGTCATTGGAGTATTAATATTTGGCCCCTAACTTTACACCAAAACACATGATATTGTACTAGTTCCAACATTTCTCCATCACCTAGTTCGTGTTAATGTTTGCCCTGATTTTCGCACCTTATTTGGATTTGCTTTATATGGAGGGAACCACAAAATATTTACCATGATTAACTAATCATTTTCTTGAAGGAAAAAGCCTTGAACTTGATCTTTCTTCTCACTTTACAAGATCCCTAATGTAGTTCTTTAGGGGTAGAGAGTCATGTTCCAGGGGAGCCACAGTGTAGGCCTTTAAGGTTGGAGAGTCATGTTTTGGGGAGTACTATTCTTTCGATATTTTTGTTGTCTTTTATTCAATATATTGTCAATCTCCTTCATATGGATGTACATCTTTTATCTATTCATATATTTCTCTTTTGTTTCTGATTTTATCATAGTGCAGTGTTTCCTTTGCTAGGTTCAGCATAACACTTCCGATTCCAACAATTTGTAGAAGATTTCTGTTATTATAATTGAACCTTATATGTTTTGCAAAGGTGGGGTAAGATCAGCTTACATCATACCCTGCACAAACCCCACTTATGGGATTACACTAGGTTTATATATTTTCTGCTGTCTGTTTTAGTCAAGAGTTACTTTCATTTCTTTCACTAGACTTCTGATCATTTCTTCATAGTTCTATTCAGTAGACCAAGTTCAGAATATGAAGGTATAGACATTCTTAAGAAATAAGATATGTGAAGGTATAAAATATCATGAAATGGAAACATTTTCCATCAATTTTTGTATCAAAAGAGACTATCCATACCTTTCCAGAAACAAGACTGAATTTCCTCCGTTGATAAGCCTGGTTTGATATTATGAGTAATATCAATATTTATAAAGTCAAGTCTTGATATAACATGTAAAATATAACAAGCAACAATATGATTTTTTACCTCTAAAAATGGATGTAACAGAAGTTCCACAATATAGTGTTCTTCTGACTAAATTCCATATGGATGCCCTTGCAACAGGAATTGGATTTATGCTTGTTTCATGATCGGCAAAAACCTGGTATACAAAAAATTTAATTTGTGAGATGATTGTAACACAACGGACTAGTAACCCAAATAGGGTTTATGGGGAAACAATCACATGGTCTGATTACCTCATTGATTTGGAAGTAAGTGCCGTTCAATGGAAAACTTCCCCTATTTACGGTTCGACATGGCAACTGCAAAATTCATGGTTATAATATCATATCCAAATGAAGAATCTCTAAGGAAACAATATCAAAATGAAACCTTCATGATTCACTTACCAAGATAGTTCCGTAAACTATCTGATCATTTGGGGAGTAACTTGTACTGTCCAGGCACATCTCTGAATCATAAAGTTCTAATTCCTTGGAGCTAGAAACTTTTCCTTTCTTTTTCTGTTTATACATAACTTGCTCTAGAAGTTACAGAATAATTGTCAGTTCAAACTGTGTATAGCCAGAAACATTATTAAAAAAGAATTTTTATAGCGACATTTAGAGGTGGCAAAATTAAACATAAATGACCCACTAATTTGTTATCTCAATCCAACCTATTTAAAATTGGGTTGATCTACAATCCGAATTGACTCGAGAGAGATCTTGTCAAAATATTTTTAAAACACTTTTTTTTTTAGTTTGACATGTTTTATATTAGCCAGAATTTAAAAAAAACAATTTTATTAAGTACTAAAATATTGAAAAAGAACAAATAAAATAAGTAAAACTTAGTAAAAGTTGGGTCGGATTGGGTTTTGAACCGCTCTATAATCCATTACTCAATCCGTTTTGAACCAACCCATTTTGAACCAAACAAATTCGGGTTAGGTGGGGTCTTGACCCGTTTGTTGCCTTGACCTATAATGACCCACTCAAATTTGACCCAACCTGCCCAATTGCCACCCCGAATGACATTCATACTAAGCATCCACAAATAACAAATAATTTTTACCTGTTAGGCTGATGGCAAGAAGGTAAGGGCACTTATCATCAGGCTCCCTTTTCTCAAACTATAAAGTAATAACCATTAATGAATATAGCTAGCTGCATTGAAGAAAGTTTGATAGATTAAGATGTATAAGAGATTACCCCACTCAAAAGAGGATGATCATCTGGAAGCTCATACCTGCAATAGACCAATTGCGTGCGTTCAATATACATGTGGGACATACTATTTACTTATGTTACAAGCATATAATTCAGTAACTTGAGATATTTGATGTACACAGAAAGATGGATTAAGTGTTACTGTTACTTACACTGAGTGCTCAGTCCTTAGTCGACCCTCAGTCTTCAGTTTACGAGCAGGATCGGAAGCAGATTTCGGATTCCAAAGAACCAAGACTTTAGACACTTCTTCATCTCTATGCAATCTACTGATCTCATCAACAAAGCTCAACATACTTTCTTTAAACTCGTCATTGGACTTGTCAATGAAGTTCAAAATATTTTCTCCAAAAGCTTTAGTGTTGAGTTTGATGGTAGGTATCTCCTGCTTATGCTCTGCCTCATAAGGAAAGTCTTCAATGTCTTGTTCCAGTGATTCTAGATGTCTGTGCTCTGGAGATTCTGGCATTTCTATGATAGGCTCACAACCTTGAGTCTGGAAGCTGGACGACTCCAAGAAGCTTTCACTAGAATGGGACAAATTTGGTAATGACACATGCATATTTGGGACATCATGAACTATATCAGGCTGCTCAGAGGTGGCTTCTCCTTCCTTTTTTAGTCCTGGGAGGCGAAGCCTAGTACTGCATATTGCAAAATTTAAAAATATTCTAATGCATAAGGATGAATTGTCTATTTCTCTTGTGGGAATGTCAGATATTTCATAACAATAAACAGATTATAGTAAGGCCAACATATCGATTTAATCAAAAAATAAAAAAAAAGTTATGAGCTGTAATCTGATGCAAACCTTGCAAATGCACTAGCAAAGTGCCTGCATTCAGCTCTCATTGGGCAGGCATCACAGTTTGGTTTTTTCTTTGTACAGAAAACCTGTGTGTGATATTGAAGAAAATTCATGTGGTTACTGGTTAGTGCTCTCTGAAGAAATAATAAAGCTAATAAAATTATGGAATCATTGACTGTTGAATGCAAATCTGACCTTTCCAAATGTGATCATGTGATAATGCAATTCATATCTGCCACGGATATCAACTTAATGAGCAGAAGAATTTTCGGAACGATTTTTGAATTACTTAGGATCAAAGAGTACAACAAATCCATTGAACAAGAATGCTCTAGAGAAAGTGGAAATGCTTACAGTGTTAGCATGTCAAGTTTGCATAGACGTGGCCAAAGGTACTTTTGTATGGAACTCTGCAGGGGGAAACTAATTGAAAATAAAATCAACACTTAATATAATATTATATTGAACATAACCAAAACTAAATAGAATTTATTCAATACATACCTCTCCAAAAGATGCATTTGGATCCCATCAGGTAATGGTTGCAAAGGGACCCATCCTAGACGTACTGCTACCCGAGCAACATTTATGTCGACCTTTCAACCAAAAACATAAATAAATAAGGAAAATCCAGAATGTTAAGATTCCAAAGGTCAAACGAAAGTGGATAGTCACTCCATGATGAAAATTTACAGGAAAGGAATGATGTCGAAGTGACAAAAGTCTAACGCAATCCACGCTCTTCGGCCCAAGCCCATAGATACTCAACAAGAATTCTCTGAAAAGAAGCAAATTGATAAGAGAATGCTCTATGATATCTTAGCTTTTAAATATCATGATGATCATAACTTTGACTAAATAATTTATGTTCTTACTTCACATCGTCTGTCGGGACATCTCTTAACCACTCAAGGTCAAAGCTTCCATGATCTTCAACCAATCTATTAAGAAAATTCTGCAAAATGCACCAACTAATTGGTTAAGAGACCTTAATCCTAATGTGGTACACACATTATAACACCTAGTTGAGGTAATAGGAACCTATACATTTCAAATATTGGATCTAGGGACGGCTCAATACAATCAATGGCCTCTACCAAAATATAATAATAAATCACAAACATCTTTAATAAAATTCACATGTTTTTTGTGAAATTTACTCTTTCAATTTCTTTGGATGCAAAGTTATAGAGTTATTCTTTTAGGGATTCATTCATTCACAAATTGATTTAGAAAAATGAGTTTAAAACAGGATATATTACCGCCATAAATAGGAAAAAAAAGAACAGATCTATGGAATGTGACAAATTAAAAACGACGTGGTAGGTTTATGTACGAATTAATGAGAAATAGAAATTTAACTTACTTTGCTAGCTCATTTTGACAACCCAAACTAAAATCTAAAAAAATAAATTTTTTTATTTATTTAAATAAAATTACATACCATTTTCAAGTATTTTAATCTAAAATATTATAATTTTTTTAATAATGACACAGGAATACATTAGTTTTTTGTTCTATATTAAGTTTTTCTTTCAATATCTGAAGTTATAATTAATTTTAATAATTCAGCAAAAGTCCACTTATTATTACAAAGTTAATACTGATATTCAGAAATTTAATTATTTCTTTATACAACCATGGCATTAGGAATGTAGTAAATTTTCTTTTCAAATTTTAAAAGTTCGTTGTTATTCTTTTATTAAAAATAATAATAAAATAGGAAACCGAAAGACAGAAACCATTAGGATACAATATTTTATCAGTGATTGTAGACATATATAGCATCTTTTTTGCCAATCATTCTTTTCTGGTTAATGTAAACAGATCAATTAATCAACCACACGGTACATCATAAATATAAAATGAGAGAACTCCAACCAGTGTACCTTGATTTTTGCAGCAAGAACATTAGCCTGTCCTCGACATTTTATCGTTTCAAAAATCTGTTTAACATCAGCATTCCTAACAGCTTCCCAATTAACGGAATCTCCATTACTTTCAGTGGAACCGCTATATTTTCCCGTAGAATAGGTTTTCCTCAATTCATCCCAATCAATTTCTCTTTTTGGTGATTTATTTTTCTCTCCCGATGTCATGTTGGGCAATTTGCCTGTTTCATTGCCTAAATCACAACTCTTAGCAAAGGTAATCACTTCTGGGTTGCAAGAATTGACTGATGACTGACTTCCACATGTACTTTCATTTCCAATATTTTCTTCTTGCAAACATTCTGACGCATTTCTAGAAGATGAATCATATGCGTCAAAATCTTTTTCAAATGAATCTTGCATTCCCTGTGTAATCGCTAGAGCTTGTTCTTGCTGTGTAGTCATTTCATGCTTATTTTGAAGTGGAAATGCTGAAGCAAGAAGCATGAAGGCATTGCTGCATTATGGAATACAACAAGATTGTTTATGCTCCACAGAATGAGAAAGAAATGAGGGTATAACACAATAAAGTTTACCTTGAAAGATGATCTGATACATTTTGTGTTAGGAAAACGCCAACCACAGAGTCTACCACTGACCCTTTCCATTGGGAAAAAGTCCTATTACCTGTAAGTTTTTAGCATAAGAATAGAAGTATTGAATTACCTGTAAAAGAGAAAAGTTTGAGTTGTACCTAAGACAAGACGCATGCGGGCAATAAATGAGGCTACCCTTCCTTTAAATATATTTCTCTGCTCCTCCCACTTCTTCTCTTCATCCGGGTATTCATCAATTCCACCATTTTCTATGAGTAGATTCCACATTCGCAGTGACTCCATATCAAGATCAACCTTGGGCAGTGTTTCTCTGAGCTTGTCCTTTTTCTTGTAAGTAGTTATTGCACCAAGAGGATTCTTCAAGACAAGCATGCCAGCATTGTTGCTGGTTGTTTTCTTTTTATAGGTTCTCTTACCACAAATTTTTATTTTTTCGAACCTCCGAATAAGTTTAGCAACCAAGGATTCAAAGTTTGTTGAACCTGCAAAATTTTATTCAAGGTTATATGGTACAAATATTATGATAAGTGAAAAAAGGATAAATGTATGTCTCAAGTAGATTACACTTTGTTCTAGGCCGAAGATTCTCATGTTGTGGACATTTCTGAATTTCACTGCAAGTTGATTTATTTGTTCTAGGCAACAAACCTTCATGTCGTGGGCACTCTTGAATATCATTGCAAGCTGATTTATTTGTTTGAGGCCACGAATCTTCATGTTGCGAGCATTCCTGAACTTCATTCCAAGAACTTATTTGAGACCACTTATTTGTAAAAGATTCAATCCCATTGATTGCACTTATAGCAGTTGATCTATTGCACTTCTTAGATCTTTTTCTTTTGGACGTGATTAGTGGAGACAAAGTCAAGGCAAGACTTAAAGGTTCGAGTTCTGTATTTTCTTCCCTGCAAACAGACTTGGTCCTCTTAGGATGGATTGATCTCTTCCTCCGAGACTTAACCATAGGGAACAAGCTGAACACACACTCAAAAGATTCTGGATCAGCCATTGCAGCTGCAATTTGATTTTCGTTAGGTAGAACCTTTCCAACAAACTGTGAGCTGAATTTTCCTTTCTGCCCTGTGTTAATAGTTGAAAAACATGTATTTTTAGCACCATTGACAATTTCAAAATTTCTCCTGCTAATTCTCTTGGAAATTGTAAAACAACTCTTTTTGTCTCTCCTTGCAATTTTGACACGTTTATTTGTAGCTCTCTTTTTACCTGTTCTTCTACCCGTCCTCTTTGCACTGGAAGTCAATTTGCACTTCGTATTAATATCCAATGCATTCCAGCCTTTGTCTGCATAATCAGCAGTACCGATGTTATCTTGTGTCCTGTAATTTTCCAGAAAATCAAGCTGAGAACCACCTTTGTCTCTGGCTTTATGGTCATTCTGGGAGATCGCATCATTTCCTGCCAAAGGCACGACATCAGTGTTTACTCTTGTCCTCCTTTTATAAACTTTCGGAAAATGATCCCAACAATTAGATGGGACAATTGATCCATGGTTGCTCTGGTAGATATGAGCTTCATTTCCTGCCAAAGGCATCGAATCTATTTTAGTTTTCCTCCGCTCATAAACTTTAAGAAAATGATGCTGATAGGCTCTCTGGTCATCCTGGTAAATACTAGGATTATTTCCTGCCACAGAAATGGTGCCAATGTTAATTTTCTGAATAGAGAGACAAATTCCAAGAATTCTTTGAGAATTAAAAGATACCAAAAAAAAAAAAAGAAAAAAGAAATGTATATGAAATTTGGTTACCTTGGTTGGGTTGGGAAGTTGACTCTGCCTCTAAATTATCTTCTAAGCCAATGGAGCTGTTTATATCAACTGCCTGCTCATTAACACTGTCCAATGGATTTGATAAGAATTTGTTGTGACCATGTGTTACATGATTTCTAATCACTTCTGCTTCTCCAACAGAAAAAACATCCATTTCATTTTCCAAGTTGAAATGGAGAGATCGTTTAGATGACTTCGAAACATGTCCAAGATCTGTAAGAATATTGTGCTGAAGATCTGGTGGACTTATTGCTGGGATAGCATGCTCCAGAATCTGTGGTTGAGGAGTTGAAACCTGTAGGACTAGAGATTCAGGAATAGTTTCTGGTATCTTACTATTAGGTGTTTGCATATCCATATCTTCTGATAAATCATCTGAAACTTTGTCACAGTCCTCTAATTTCTTCTTTATCTTGGCACTTGCTTTAAAGTTTCTTGATTTTGGAATCGAAGGCTTTATCTTAGGCTTTGGAGTCTTTTTGGGCTTGCTTTCGTCAAAGATTTTTGGTGTGTGTTTTTTAATTCTTGGTTTCTTCAGTGGTCTTTCATTCAAGTCTAAGCTACGGCATTGTTTCTTCCGCGGGTTACCCTTCATAGGAGTTGAAGGAGCCACTGATGCAGATTTAGAAAAACCATCCAAATATTGACTTAGAAATTCAGTCCTCCCTCCGATCACAGCAGAAACCTCTTCATCCTTTTTTTGGCTGTTATCTGAGAAAATGTTTGTAAGCTGATAAATGGACTTGAACTTAATACAGACCAGGACATCGAAAATTGTCAGTGGTTTCGTTGGTGTCTAATTACGTCAATTATTTTTAAATACATCAGATATGGTTAGTTCGTGAGTTCAATACTTCAATACTAGAAATACAGGGGGAAAAGAAAATGATCAAGGAGGGCACAAGTAGCATTATTTAATTAAGCATCAAGTAATTAAAATCAAGAAACCAAATGCAAGCATTACCGTTAATTCTACCATTGCAATGCTACTCTTCCAGTGGTTATTGTAACATGAGGTTTGGCAGTATTATCTTTACAGATTTTCCATTCTTGCAGTTAAGTCTTACTTTTTAATGTTACTTGCAGCATCACTCCTGTTAGATAGTTCACGGTTATGCTTTTACTTATTGTTTTAGACTGTGCATCGTGAAAGCGTGTCTTGGTTGAAAACCTATTCCTTGTTCGTACTGTTTTCCTCCTTTTCTCACTGCATAGCTTATTTTAGACTAGCTTCAATTGAAGTAATTGCTACAGTTGTATACTCATATTCAACAATGATCACTAACTTCAACTAAAACGTGTGAATCTGAAAAACTACTCCTTGGTGTTGCTACACTAGATTCTGCACGTACTTAACAAATATTAGATGTAAATACTGCAGGACTGCTCAACAAATTACTTCATTGCTAAGTACATGTAACAACTGAAAAGCAACAAAGGTTATATATTAAAAAAGCAGATATTCGCAAAGAAAGAGTCCTGTATATGCTTGGAAAAAATATGTTATTGTAATCTATGGATGCAAATCATGAAAAATCCATCCACCAACCATACAAAAAAATCACAATTAGGTTACAGTATATAGGTCAATTTCTACAATAATCATCAAGTGATAACCTGATAAAGACAATAACAAACTGTTATAACAGGTCAAAAAATAGTAAAAATATTTACATGGTCAGTTTATATTAATTTACCTGAACTACTTTTTTTTTTTGACAAACTTACCCGAACTACTTGTGGACAAAAAATTGTTGAAGCCAGCATTAATGGAATTGAATCCTGTTGCTGCTGGCATGCACTTTAAGGGTGTCGTTGGTGTAAAAAAAGGTACTTCCTCAAACTTTTTCTTATCTGCATTGCCCACTTCCATCTCTACTTCTTCTCCTATTTTCAGTTACAGGAAAACCCAGCAAAAAAATCATCAGAATTGAACCCAAAAAATACAGTAACGGAAAACAAACTAGTCAATTAAATATGAGATTGTGTCAAAATTAAACCAATTTTCCGTCTCTACAACAATTCAATTTGCTTTGTTGGCCAAAAAGATCATCACAAAGTGAAATTTGTATCTACTCAGAGATAAACTAATTCGTGAAATTCTATCTCATTGCAGCAGGAAAAAAGTTTAAAAAAAAAGAAGAAGCATAATTAGCAGAAACATACCTGATTTTCCACAGCAAAGAATGGAAGAGGAGAATGGATCAGTTAAAAGAAGTAGGGTTAAAAGAATTTTACTTCTGCCAGGAAAGTAGAAACTTTTTAACAGAAGAGCCTCATATTAAGTATTTATCCAACGGCTTCCTACCTCCTTGACGCAAAAGTTTGTTTTAGGTTTTCTATTTGGTTTTTGATAGGATATTGTTGTGATGTCCTACTTGAATTGGGCGTCTATTAAAATTTTATTAGACATATTATTAATAGATAAAATTTTATTGTTATTATTAATATATTTTATCTGAATAAAAAATTTATTAAATTTTATCAGTATATTTTATGTGGACTAGGAATCTATTAAGTTTTATTGTATATATTATATTTGATATTGTTATTATCAAATAAAATGCTTCCTAACAGAGACGGTGACTATGTTAAAAGCTTAATTGGTAATTTTATATGTTTGAACCAATAATTGCAAGTATACATAGTATTAAGTGACATATATGCTGTTTATTAAAATAATATATTTTATTAATAAAATTAAAGTTATTTAATTTGATTGTAAACCGTTGATGTGATTGGTAGACACTTTCCCCAATGTTTCTTCTTTATTTTTATATCCAATTCTACGTTACAAAACTATTTTTCCTCGTTAGGAAATATTATTTGAGAATTAATTTAAATAAGTACTTAACATAATTATCATATAAAATTATTCTATGTACCTGTAATATTTTGGATCAATTAGATCTTTCCTTCTTTGTAAAGGCTAAATTGACCGACTTTAATATTATCAATTCTCTTCATATATATACTCTGAGTATGTAAGTGTGGATGAAGCTGTTTTAGTACGTAATATGTTGACATATTTTATTGAACAATTTGAGAGTATATTCATAATTTTTCAGTAGCTTTTTCATTTTTATTTATTTCACTTATTTTTAAAAATCTGCATAAAAAAATCATGGATGATTTGATAATTTTTATAATTTTTGAAGCACTTGACCACTTTGAGGATATATTTTTATGATTCTTTTATTTTGATTTGTTTGTATTATTTTATATATATATATATATATATTTAAAAGTTACAAAAAAAATAAAAAAAATAGCAACACTATGATAAAGATAACACCTTCTATCAAAAATGGAAAATTAACTATGGAGATTCCATGTGGTCAGAAATTAATACAAACAACAAAGAGTTTCAATAGGGAAATTATTTCGATCCAATCCATTCTTGATGTCAAATAAAGACAAAAAAGATATGTCACTGACCTAACACGACAAAGCACTCTTTAAGGGCGTGGAATGTCACTTTTTTTTGTCAGAATATCCACAGTAATACCTTTGTTAGATTCTTCGCTAGAAATAAGGAAAAAGTCAATTCAATTCTTGATGAAAATGGAATTTTGTGAATTCTTCCTGAATTAGAAGATCATTTCGGGATCTTTGAAATAATATTAGTAAGAAAAATTCATATATTTTTTGTAATTTATCTTTCTTGTCACAAGCATGGATATTTTACAAATTATCACAAACCCAAGTAATTTATTTGTCTAAATTTAGATCTGCTCTTCAATACAACATAATGTCTTGTTTCCTTAAGACTAAAATAAAGAACTATTTTAGAACACTACGAATATTTCATTCAGAATCAAAACATAAGAAACTTCAGAGTTATAGAACCAATCAATGGAAAAACTGGTTAAGACGGCATTATCAATACGATTTATCTCAAATTAGATGGTCTAGTTTAATGTCAAAAAATGGAGAACTAGGGTTAATCAGAGTTGTATAACTCAAAATAAAAATAGAAACTTAAACAAATGAAATTCACATGAAAAAGGTCAATTAAATCATTACAAAAAAGAAAATAATTCGAGATTTTATTAAATTAACAATTTTTTGCTACCGGCCAGATACATTCTAAAATATATTTATATAAGGAGAGAGACAATTGAGAGAGGAGTTATGTGAGTGAAAGAGGTGTTGTATCCTAGATACATGCAAATCATACTAGATACATGTATCTAGAATACTATATACATTCTAGATTCATATGGAGAGGGACGAATGAGAGATAAAGAAAGAGGAGAGCAAGATAGAAGAAACCAATTGAGAAAGTCAATTTATCTCATATACATGCGAATCTATTAAAGATACAATATTTCTAAAACAAATTACACTAATTTTGACACGATATATCCGAGATAGATATGTCTAAATATGCAAAATACATATATCTAAGAATCGAACTATGACACGAATGATAATTTTGAAAATTCAAAAAAAATACATTTAATTTTTAAACTGAAGAAGCTTATATTTTTTTACCTATAATTTATCCCCTACAAGGTCCCTTGAAATCATAATAAAAAGTTAAAAAGTAATGTTGATTTTATAGCCAACCTCGAATTTTCTTTTTAAAAAAGTCTTTTGCTTCAAAAAATTCTAACCTTCATACGTTTAGGATTTTTTAAAATAATATCCAATTGACCAAAACATTTACCTTATATAAAAATTTAGAACCTAGATATATATTGTTTGTGATACATAAGTTTTATTTTTTTGTGTATAAGTCATACTTTCAAGGCATTTTAAGTTAGTGAACCTTTCCATATTATCAATTTGTAAAGATGGTAAATCAATAATATAGTTATTGTTCGATTAATATCGTTCAAGGCATTTTAATATCGTTCGATTAAATTTACATATTATCAATTTGTAAAGATGCTAAATCAATAATATAGTTATTGATTCAGCATATTTAAATCCTTTCTGATATGATTTAATTTTAAAAAATCTTAAATCTTAAGGAGAGATCAAAGAAGGTGTTGATTATGACAAAGACCTAGTTTGTATTGCTTACAGTGAAGATTTTTCAAAAATAGGATTTGTAAAATCTTAAAACTATTCTTAATATATAATTAAAAATAAAATAACTTTTAAAATAATTTTACTGAACTATTGATTTAATCATTAACAAAATCATTAAATTGGAAATCAAACTGAATAGAAAATAAATAGTTTAGAAATTATTAGTCTAATATCCTTATACTGATAAAATAATAATATTTTCTCGATTTGACTTATTAAGTAAAATCTCTTTTTGCACACTTCTACTTTCAGTATGTTGGAAATTTTCGCTAGGCAACGCAGGTTGGAGTTTTTGCGAATTTGCTCCGCAAATGCCCCACCTCTTATTGTTCGTTGCCATTTCTAACTGAAATATACATAATATTTTTACGAAAAAAAGAAATATACATAATATATACACTTTCAGTATATCTGTTGTGTGTATCTATGGAAATCCATTTTGTTGTTCTTATTTTATGTCATAGTTTATTATTGATGATGAATTATTTGCCACTGTCAAAAATTTCAGTGCTGTTAGTTCTGTTAACTTGGTGGATCGTCACCTAAAGTATTTGCTATTATTAAACTTCAATACAAGATTTTGTTTCTGCGTTTAGTTGTATTTTCTGTAATAATTATTTCATGTTATTGCAAAATAAAAGTAACTATCTAAAGCATCAAAAGCACCGCAAAAGGTAAACGTTATGCCTTTGCCTAGTATACAGATATGTCTTTGTGTGATATATAAATTTTAAGTATAGAAAATCTACTTTTGGAATAGTTAATAAATAAAAGTTAATAAAAATATTACCTCCTTGTACATGACATTCTTTCATTTTTTATCCGTCTTAAAAAGAAAGAATATAATCTTACTATAATTAAAAGTAATTTAATTTTAAAATTCTCCGAAGCACTTCTAAATTCTCTGATCAAATTTGGTTGTTAAGTAACTATAATTACTAATTTTTAAATAGACATTTTCAATCATTTTTTTGATAAAGTTGATTATTTTCATGTGATTACCTAGTAAAAGATAGTGAAAAATCATCATTCCAGTTACCCGGATGTCAAGGGACAGGCCCAAGCATTTCTTCAGCTTTTATTATTAAATAATATGACTTCACTTTTTGAATTACTAAATATGTTGTTGCTACTGTACATTAAAAAAATAATAATTAATATAATTATTTTATGATATTATTTTTGTTAATTGAAATTTAGTAATAAGTCTTGAAGATAATTTGAGGAATGGAGAAATACGATCTTTTCGCCAATGTGGAGACGATGATCGCCGGCAGTGCAGTGAGACATCAGCTCTAAAGCAATGGAGAAATCCCTTGCCATATTCTAAGAAAAATATTCCATCTATATTCACATTCTCATAATTTATTTATTTATTTGCTTTATTCTCAAATTCTTTAATTGGTTCCAGTAGAATTATTCTAAGAATATAATGAGTATTATTGATCCAATTATATATTCCAAAAATCTCTTATATATTAAAACTGAATGATTCCCATCATTTCACCATACAATTTAGTGGATTTGTTTTTCGAAATTAAGGTGACAAGTATCTATTCGAGAATGTATAGTTTGAAAGTAAGAATATGAGCTGTCGAAGATGT
Source organism: Solanum virginianum (assembly GCA_000787875.1). NCBI lineage: Eukaryota > Viridiplantae > Streptophyta > Magnoliopsida > Solanales > Solanaceae > Solanum > Solanum virginianum. The sequence goes on from DF358359.1 coordinate 92,735, forward strand.
TGATGTGGGTGCACAAGTCCATAAAACTCTCCTACGTGAATGATTCAACCTATACTTCAATTATCTTTAGCCATTTTTCAACTTTATCGATGTAAAGATGTCAAAAAAGTATTGCATAATGGCAAAATTGTACTTGGTGCTAAATTTTTTTTAGTAGATTGGTCATAAATACATAAGAATCTTTAAAATATATAATTTATTATTGGTGATTTCCTCGAATTAAATCGCTAAAGATTACCGACAAGAACCTTTTACTTGAATGAAATCGATCATGAAGAGGTCTGGGAGCCCTCAAGTCACTTTTTTTCACCTCATCAGATTTCACTTTATTTATTTGAATGAAATCGATCATGAAGAGGTCTGGGAGCCCTCAAGTCACTTTTTTACACTTGAGGGTTAACTACTGATAGAGCATGAGTAACCACAATTGGAACTGAAATAAAATAGTTTGATGAGCCCTATTAAAATAAAGCGAACTAAGGAGTACAAGTATTTGAGCTGTAACCACAAAAGGCAGCAGCAGCACAAATAAGGAAATACCTATACTATCCCTAAAGTAGCTGCTTAAGAGAAGGTTGTTTTAGTCCATGATTACCTATGAAGCTCACAGTGCAAGCCTAGCAATGCACAGACCAACCAAATTTATAGATATACCCTTGGCTCAAGGTAACTAGGGAGGATAACTCTCCCTTCTATATAAGAAGAATCCAATTCTAATTACTAAACTATTTTTTCCGAAAAGACACATTTAAGCCTTAAACTTATGAGATTTATGCTTGTTACCCATAATTCATACCCTATAAGAAAAGTCTATCCTATAGTTCCCAAAATCATAATAGAAATGACTTTTATAAAAAAAAATGATCTTGATTTATAGTCACTTAACAAAACTTTTTTTTTAAAGACAATCATTACTTCAGAAAATTAAGGGTGACTCTTAGGTAAAACAACTAAAGCAATTGTTTTAGGCTTTGAATTTAGGAGGGCCTCTTTTTATCAATTTTTTTTAAACATTAATTTTTTTCGTTTCATTCAACCATAATCAAAA
>DF358358.1:1384-14384 GCA_000787875.1 Solanum virginianum
TATCCTTGCACTCCACGGGCCAGATCAATAGCCCTTTTCTTGATATTCTGTTATATATTCCACAAGAGTGAGAATCAAGTAAACTAATTTTAAATACCAGATGAATCACCTGCTTGAAGAACCCATAAACCAATGCCACTGTCCAAATAGTGTTGTGAAGGAGATTTCTTATTCCCCGTGTCAGATATTCATTCCAAACAAACATGGAGTCATACAGGTCTGGTCCAGTCTCATTGTTGCACATGTTCTTCTGTAGACTCCTCATAACATGGTATGAGTAACTGAAGAAGAAGTCCTTCGTAAGGTCCACCATGCAAAGGAGTTTCATGTACCTATACCATGAACAGATCAAGACTATCCAATCATAAAACTACCATAAGTTGAAATGAACAGAAACATACAAAAGCTTATAGTCTTGTGGAAACCAGTCAACCCTGCCCCCATCATAGAGAGAGAGAGAGAGAGAGAGAGGGGGGGAGAGAGAGAGCAGTAACAAATCAAACAAAAAGAAATAAAATATTTTAATAAAACATGGTCCCCGGGCCAACCTATGCTCACGTCAACTAATTCAATGGGATACCTGCCACCTCCCACCAACAAAAGGTACCGATAACTTTGTCCACAAGAGTAGGATAGACGGGAAAAAAGTAAAAGTAAACTTGAGACCTCATGGTTCTCGACTCACTTCATTGACCATTAGACCACACCCTTAGATGACAAAAACAACCAGAATATATAGATGACCCAATAAATTAAAAAGTGATGGACCCTACACAACATCCATATCAGAGAAAGAGACACCAAACATTTAAAAAATAAAAAGAGACAAACCTCTTTTCACTCCTATAATTGATCATCTTTGACCTTGTTGCAGAATTTGGAAGTGGGATCATTTCACTCTTAGTGATAGCATACACAATATGACCACAAATAGCACCAATCTGCCTCCTTTTAGTGATAAGCAGCATATAATAAGGCCCCAGAAATTTGATGAACCCTAACAAAGAGCACAGGGATAACAGAAATCAGAAGAATGGGCCTCTTGCATCAGAAAAGTTACACTCAAGAATTCACATACCGACAATGCCGTAACAGGTAGTGACAAATTTCAGACCTCCTGTAGACCTGTTCCCCTCATGTATCCTTCTCAACAAATCAGAGCACTCACGTTCAGTATAGGTAGTTGAATCTTCACGCATGTTAAGCTCAGAAGGCTCCGTCTAAGAGAAAGCAATCCACAGACATCTTTATCAAACTGTGCATCAATACAACATGATTTATCATCTCTAACAAATAATGGTTTGCACATACAGAATTGCCATAGGATAGTGAAATATCTATGCACTTTGATGACTGCATAGGACAAAAAACTGCCAAAAAATAGCTGCTTAGCAGCATCTCAAGCTGATCTTAAATAAGATAGATTGGTCAACAGGTTATTGAAAGTATTTGTCGACAAAGAAGGTACTAACAAACAATACATGCCAGTTTCAAATTAGCGAATGAACTCCATAAACTGAATGATTATTATCCTAGAGGGAGGTCAAAAAGAGTCAAAATATCATAAGATCTTGATCCATTAGCTAAATCAAGTGATCAATCATCCATGTTCTAGCTTAACCGTGAGGCCACTGGGATTCCAACTAGTAAAATGCAGTAGCAATAGCAATCTTTTGATCACTGAGAGCTGTCGACATTTGAACTGTCTTTCACACTAGCAACACACTTGTTAAGTACCCCTGAAGCCCTCTGATCCTCATCTATATAAAATTCACTTTCTTAATTAAGCCTAAAATAAGGGATGATAATTACTGATAAAGTTTGATAGAGCCTGAATTTCTGCATAAACCCTTCTTGAATTGATGAAGGGTGAGCAGGATGGGAAAAGAGGTCTTTCTCCTGTTGATGTTGTTGTTGCTCCATACCACAAGCTGCCATTGGTAATTGAACTGATAACCCCTAATATAATACAATCAACACCCGAGCCCCTGGCTCGGGAACCAAATATTCCAGCATTCAAATCCAAGAAAGAAAGGAAAACCCAAATCCAATTATCGAACAGTACATGCAGTGTTAGCAACAAACATCACCACACACTTGAGTTGCACCAAATATAGCATTTTTTTCCTTCTCTACCACAAAACAAAATACCCCTTTTGAATTATATTGAAAACCCAATCCTTGTTCAGCTTCAGCAACCAAAAAAACTCAATCTTGGAACCCTAAATTGCGTTTAAATCCCAAATTAAGGTATGATCATGGATCAAAAACGAAAAGGGTCAAATCTTGATGAAACAAAGAAAGGAAAAAAAGGGATTGGAGAGTAAATTAAATGCAACAACAGAGAGAGGAGAAGAAGAAAAATAAAAGAGGAAAATGTGGGATGTTCTAGAAAAGCTGAAAATCAACGGAGAGAGAAAATTGGAGAGCTTGAGACCTATATCTGTCTCTAATGGCGATTATATGATTAAAAAATATGATGATGATGTTGTGTATTTTATTTTTTTTAAATAATACAACAACAAATATCTAGTGGAATAGCTTTGGGAAGGTTAGAATATACGCAGACTTTACCAATATATCATAGAAATAAAAAGACATTTTCTTGAGAATCTTCATCTCAAAAATTCATAAGTATAATAAACTAGATATGACAAAAAGTGAAAGAAATAGAACAACAAAAAAGGACTAATAACCAAAAGCACGTGATAATACGTAAATATGATACAATTAACACATAAACAACAAATAATGACAATACATGTTATAAAACACTACTACTCTTTTACTCTACTATATCTCATGACTAGATAACCACCTAACCCTACCAACCAATTAGCTTACTACTTTAATTCGCGACCTCCACTTATTTCTATCTAGGATAATGTCCTCAATGAGATCAAGTTTCGCCATATCATGTCTGATCACCTCCTCCGGTACTTTTCCGGTCTACCTCTACCCCTCTGCGTAGCTCTTAAAATCAATCAGTCGCACCTTCTAACATGAGCATCGGTACTCCTTTTTTGCACATATTTAAATTTTTTTAAATAATAGAGTACTTAAATTTAATATAGATCTAGCAACACCCAAATTGATGGAAACCACAATTTTTTTTTTTTTGAGGGTAGGAGCACATATCACCATATTGTGGACCATAAAAATATTGGAAAATTACCTCTATATATATTTTTTAAAATTAAAACTAAAATATACCACTACTACCTCTTAAACATATTTTAAAATATAAATTAAAGATTACTTTTTGGTATTATTTATTTAATTGTTTAAACTATTATTTTTAGAAATGAAAAGTAATAAAAAAATATGAAAAAAATGTCTAATAATTTTGAAATACTCACCTATTTGAAATTATGAAAAAAAAATTCACGTAAATATTTTTTCCTCCAAAATGACTAGTACTTCACCTTTTGTAATAATATTTACATTAAGAAAAAAAGTAACTTTATTATTTTACCCTTATTTAATATATATTAATTATTATTTTTAATTCTTCTAGTTGATCAAGTATATATTTTCAAAACTCATTAATTATCAAGGGTAAAATAGGAAGAATAATGTCATTTATGCATTAATTTTATGAAATGACATATATTAAGGACCATCTATTTATCGTAAAGACGACATATAAAAGGGATCGGAGGGGAGTATTATTGAAGGAGATAAACATGTAAAGGATTCTTTTATTGTTTCCCTTTGAAAGGTCCTTCTCAAGCCACTTGATGAAGTAAAAAAAGTAGATACATAATCCAAATTGAATACATTCAATTATATTGCAACTTTTAAGAAATATATACAAAACTTACGTGATCAAAACAAAAAGAACATATTCTAATTACCTACACAAAGTGCCTTCATCTTCATGTTTTATTCGTTACATCTATGAAAATTTTACATAAAATAAATGTATTACTTTTTTCTCATTTTTTTAATCGATTGTAGAGCTTTTTATTACTATAAAAATTTACTCAACAATTTTGGATTTTCTAGCATAACTAAATCCATTAATACAAAACAATCTTTCATAAATATTCATACTTATCGCGATTTTTATGTGGTATATATGAAATAATCTTTTATAATTATTCATATTTCTGTTATCTAATTGTGTACATTCATAAATACTAAAATATCATATTGAAAAGCATAAAGATAAACACATACTATTATTCAATGTGATCATGAAGGAAGAACAATAGGCTACATATATATGTGTGTGTATGATTTGAAATTCATCCTAAAAAATAATGGGCTTACAAATAATTTATGTTTATTCAAATTTCTTTTGATTAAAATACTAAATATTTGTAACTTTTCAAATGTGACGCATAACATTAAAAGTTAAAGTAAGTTTAAGTAACCAATAGATTCAGGATATTATTAGAATTTTAAATTAAGTAATATCATCAAATATATAAGTTATATTTAAATAAATTAAAATCTTGCTAATTAACATGAAGCATTTTGTATATTGTTCGATATTTTACAAGATTCTTTCGGCAAGGCTTCAACATATTACTGCGCCAATCATCTATAATTAGCAATCAAGATTTATTCCTGAAAGCAAAAGTGTAGATAATATAATGGGAAACTTATATATACTATATTTAGAAAATATTTATCATTTATAACTATATAATTTTAATACATTGCAATGATTGTGCTGGTCATTTTTGAGTTTATCTGTGAAGATTATTATTTTAACCTTTTGTAAATTACTTTGGATCTGTTTTGAACTATTTGTATTGTTGGTACTGAGATCTTGTGTTTTAAAAGTGGAAAAATATGAGATTTGACATTTTTGAAAGTTTAAGTTATTGAAAAAGGGAGTTTTCCACTATTTTTTCAGGATAGGATTTTTGGCCATTTTTTCTTTTCATCTGAATTGATTGATTTTAGTGTTATTTGATTTATATGTGAATGTGATGCTTTGTTTGAATAGATTTTCGGATTAGAAATTCGTCAATTTCATTAGCTCCGAAAATATTGAGTCTGGTTTAAGAGAAGTTATAGAACTGAATTTGGAGTTAAAACGGATATTTTAGACCCAAAATTGCATTTCAATTGATTTTGGAGCCTAACTTTAACTTTGGTGAATAATCGGAGTTCAGAAGTTCGAATCAAAATTTCAACAGTTTCAGTAATTTCGGATGATGAAACTAACGGTAAAAATGATCTCATTGTAATTTTTAAAATTTTCGAGGGCAATTTTGATATTTCAAGTTTTAAACTAATTATAATGAGTTATATTGGTAACGAATGATCTCGTTGTAATTTTTGAAATTTTCGAGGGCAATTTTGATATTTCAAGTTTTAAACTAATTATAATGAGTTATATTGGTAACGAATGATCTCGTTGTAATTTTTGCAGTCCCCTCCTCTTCTCTGCATTCGTGGGGGTCTAGGTTACTTCGTCTCTGCGTTCGTGGTCTGACCCTTCACGTTCACGGGCCCTGTTCTGCGTTCGTGGAGTGTTATTTTTCCCTAATCAGTTTTAATCCATAAAAAAACATCATTTTCAATCATTTTCATCACTTTCAAGCTTTGTTGAGCGATTTTTGAAGAGACTTTTTGGGGAAAACGTTTTGGGAAATGTTTCTAACATCAAACTTATTCATTTTCACTATTTTTCTCTTGATTTTTCTTAAATTTCATGACTTTGGATATTTAAAATTGGATTTTCCATGACTTTGATTTGAAAACTTTAATTGTTGATTTCTCCCTCAATTTTAGTGGAATTTTCACCCACATGCTCCTTTTCTCGCGTAGAATCATAATTTCTAGTCAATTTCAGATTTAGGAATTTCAAAATTTAGTCCTAATTTTGACCATTTTGCCCCTAATCTAATTCGTGCTAAAACAGGTATCAAAATTAATCGCTTGACATATATAATCTATCTTTGATAGTGGTTGATTGATTTTGAGCTCGTTTGAGGTTTGAGTTGATCAAAATCTTGGTTTAAATGTAGGTTCAGCTAACCTTTTGGAACTCAATTTGAGTTATTGGATATAAACATGTGATGATTGTAAGATTTAGGATGTTTTCATGAGTAACTGGATTGATATGATAGTATTTTGGTGAAAATACGATATCGATTATATTGGAATTGGAGTAAATTGTGACTCTGTTGAGCCAAACTCCATAGACCTCCACGTTCGCAGAAGCTAGGATCGCATTAGCGGAGTGCACCCCTTTCCCTGGTCTCAACGTTCGTGGAAGTGACTCCTGCATTCGCAAAGTGCTGGCCTCTTTGGTCTTCGTGTTCCCGGAGCATTGATCGTGCTTGAACAGTATTTCATTTTTAAAGATGAATTTAAACTATATTTCACTACTTTTAATATTTCAAGCATCATTTTCAAGAGATTCTTCAAGGTTTTTCAAGGCAAATCGATTAGGTAACTATTTTTTAACCTATTTCTTCAATTTTCATTGATTAAATTGAGTTTTTAACATGTAATTTTGGGATTTTAATTGGGAAATTTAGGATTTTTTTGGACTTTGATTCCTAATACTAAATTGATGATTTCTACCTCATTTTAACTCCTATTTCAAAATAGTTTTCACCGTTGAACTCCTTATAACTTGGAGAACGCTTTCATTTATTAAATTTCAGATTCTGACTATTTTTTCAGGATAGGATTTTTGGCCATTTTTTCTTTTCATCTGAATTGATTGATTTTAGTGTTATTTGATTTATATGTGAATGTGATGCTTTGTTTGAATAGATTTTGGTGAGTTAGAGAATCATAGAAAGAGGAAAGGTTTGAATTTGACTTGATTCGAGACATTATCTAAGGCAAGTGGACTTCTAATCTTTTGTTAAGTATGATTGAATCTTTTGTTAAGTATGATTGAACCTTTTATGCTCCTATGTATATCAATTAATCTCCAAATTTAAAGTCCTCAGCAATAATGCCAAAAGCTTATTGCCACCACAACACTCGCAAGTGTATGCGGTCTTGCAAGTAGTACAGTGATTTTTTTTCAAAGCCGAATTGTTGAACTTAAAGGACCTTAATTAGGCTACTTAGTGCTTGTTAATGCAATTAAATTAATTGTTTTTGTTATATAGAGGTGGGATATTTTCTTACTACTAATTTCAGAGAATAAAAAAAATAACTGTTACTAAAGAAAATTCAAATATTTACTAGAATTTATTAGAATAAAATGAATTCTAAGGATGTAACTTAAAACGATGCCCGACATAATATTCTTTAGTTTGGCATTCAATGGGTGGTTACATTACTGATTTACAGGGTTGATATTACAATCATAGTCTTTTGACCCCCAAAAGCCTTGTTGACAACCTAACTACGTCTTTGAGCAGGAATAGACATAAACCAACAAAAATGTATTTAAGTTTATCATCATGTTTAGTAGCCAAACATGGTGTATAGATATGTGTCATGTGTATTCTATACATAAATTGTTCTAAGTTATCCTAGAACAAATATGTTCTCTATGTTACTCATTCTATCTCCTATTCGTCTTCTGAGTTCAAGGTAGATAATAAATTTATCTAATATTGGCCAGATATTAAAATAGTAAAGATAGAATGCATAAGTAGTTCACAACAACAAACTATCTTCAACTAAAGTAAAATAATATTAAATCATAATCTTGTGGCTATTAGCCCTCCAGAATAAGAAAACTTAGCCACTCATTATTTGAGTCACAAGACAAAATTGTTTAATGAACATTTTATGAGTGAAAATCAAAGAAGAAAGTAAGAAATAGTGACCCTATTCTTCGTTCTTCATTGTCCCCATCATGTTCCAATTTATGAATTAATAAAAATTACAAGTGCCCTACTTAAAGTCTAGAAAATTGTGAAATTTAATAATTGAGATTGAAGTTTGCGATGCATACTTGCTTGATCCATGCATATTTTTGTAATTTCTCGCTGCTCGGCAAATTTTGGCCTATCATCAACTCAACAATATAGACTCATTTCATTTCCTTGCATTTTGAGATCTATAGGCTTTCGATAAAATTTGGCCTAACATCAACCACCTCCATGAAGAGGAGGTGCTCTATGTTAGTTCATTTTCTGCACTACTTTTTTCAAACTCTATTTGGTTCTCTCATTTTTCATCCAATGCTATGATAAACTCTTTTGTAGTTCTCATCTTTCATTCTTAGCCCTGAAAAATACCTAATCATATCAGTTAGCTCAGATACTCAAATATGATTCTAAAATGCAACAAATTAAGGAATTAATTCATTAACTACGCTACAAAACATAGGTTAAATTAGCTAGTACGCGCATAAATATGCCTAAGATCACAACTATATGAAATGATTGAATCATGAAAGAAGTGAGGATTTACTAAAATGCCTCATAGCCTTCTACTCATCTATGTAGTGCACTTCATGTAACACCCTAAATCTTAAGCTAAGACTCGAGTTGTTCCTCGTACGCGTATAGGCTCAACTTGATGACTTTTAATGATGGGATCAATTTTAGGTACTCAAAGTTTATTACATATGGTTTGGGGTCATAAGGCTTCTCTTATATCGACATAAGACAAAAAGGATTCCAATTGGCTGAGTTTCGATATGATTTCATATAAGGATCAAGTTTAAACAGTCATATCTTTTAGCATATAATGAATTAGTAGCCCAGTATATACCATATTGTAGGTATTTGAATTAGCTTTCCAATGCATCTGATTTTGCCTTATTCCGAGTTTAAAGTAAAAAGTTATGACCATTTTACTAAAGCCTGTGTGAGTTGTCGAAAAGGGTGACGGTTAGTTTGACTGCCGAATTGCTCTAGAAAGTTTTGATAACTGCCAAAAAGGCAATCTGAAGGTCTCATATGAATGGTTTGGCAATGGGACCTTTGGACCGCCGATTATGTCGCGGGGACACTTCAAAACATCAATATTTTGACTTTTGATGATATTTTTACATTCCAAAATGGAATTTTCAACTCACTTAACTTAAATACACTTTTCTAAGCCTATTTTCATGCCTAAATAACCATCTACTTCACTCATTTCAAATTTTCTCTGAAGGAAGAAGACCCAAATCCTCTATTGAAGAACAAACCTCAATTTCTTTCAAGATTTTCATAAAATTCAAGATTTTCTTCAAGTTTCTTCTCTATTTTTCTCTACGGTATGTGGTTCTTCATCTATGGGTCCTTCCACTTAAGGAGCTCCAAAACTTTGTTTTTAATTAAATTTCTTGATTTCATAGATTATTTCTTTATGGGTATTTTCTATTATTCATTACGAGCATGATTTAGTTGGAATTTTTCAATTGTTTGTTTGATTATGCATGAATACTTATCAAGGGCTTATCCTATAAGTTGATTTTGATTATTAAAGCTATGCATGATATGGTACTATGAAAGATTATGGATTTTTGAATAGATTTCATGATACCCAAATTGGGGGTTTACTATAATGTTGGTGGGTTGCTTTAAAAAAATTTCAAATGACTATGTTTTACTCTACTCATGTCCCATTCTTTTGAATTGCATGATTTTAAGTTCAATTACATACACTCACCATATTTTGACGAGATTACATGACAAGATTTCTTATGTTGATGAATGATTTATTGCAAATATAAGTATGTTATGATGATTTTGAGGGCTACCATGTATATTATGAACTCATGAAAGTTCCTATGATTTGATAAGTATGATTTGAGCCTTATTGTGAATTGTTTACCCTCATGAGGAAGGAAAATGCCCTTTTGAATGGGTCAAGTATTTGCAATGAGCTACTCTTATTATGATGATATGTTTTTACAAGTTATGATTATATTTATGTTTATATTATGTATTCCGTGCACTACAAAAAAATCAGTGTTTAATGACGAATAGATTTTCATTGCTATGTTACGACAGATTAGCTACGAATTTACAATATATCGCTAAAAAAATAAATATGAATTAGCATCACATATAGAGATGGACTTGCGATGAAATATAAAATCGTTGCTAAAAATTGGCGCTAATATTTCGTGCCACAAATGTAGCTATAAAATTGATGACAGATGAAGGCGATATAATTTAATTATGATTTTGTGATGGTTTTAGTGACCAAATATTTATCACTAAGGCTTTTGATATTTATCCCACTCTTTTATGCACGGTTGCTACCAAAAAATATCTGTTGCTATAATTTAGTACAAAATATTTTTTAAAAAAAATTTAACTGAAGTCGTCGCTAATCTATAGCAAATATTTTGAAATTAAAAAAGGACAAAAATACATAGAATTTTTTTAACATTGGCATATTTCTCTGTAAAATCTAAAGGAACTCTCTGGAGATACAAACTCTCCAGAGACATCACGAACTAGGATTTTCTCAGGCGAATCTCGAGCGAACTCTCTAAGGTATATTCTTTCTCAGGCGAACTATCTCTCAGGCAAACTATCTTTCTCAAAGATTTCTATCATGTAATATACGTAACTTTTTTGTTCGACTAAGTTTTGAAAGATGAATTTTAACTTCAATTTTTTTATTTTTTCATAGATTGGAGAGTTTTCAAGTGAACTTATTGTTTGAAAATGATATGTTTTGAGATTTAAGGCAAATATTAGCTGGTAGGGATTCAAAAAATAAAATATTTTTTTTAAATGAAGACATCTGCTTGTGTAGCAAGGACAGTCTGGAAGGAGAACTTAAGGGGACGGAAATGGATCTACTCTTTTGGGAGAGTAAGCTTTCAAAGCTAAAATTTTTCTAACTAAACTTTCTTTTAGGAGAAATTCTACCGCTGATGCAACAAAATGTAAGATTTTCTTAAGAAGAATTCTTTTGGGAGAATTCTCTCGTTAGGGTATCTGCTAGATAGTTTTTGACACCATCTATGTGTTTTTGCTAAAGATAAGAATGTCATTGACGTAAATTGAGTGTTTATTCAACCCGTTAATGTTTTTAGTTTCTACACAAATGGGGTATATAATCTATTGAAATTATTCCTAATGATTAAATTAATACCTACGTATTGTTACCATATGGTCGAAACTAAGAAAGTATTTAAAGAGGACTTTTATTTCTTAAAATTGATATTCTGAAAAAACTCGTAATGTCCCTGTTCATTGCATAACCAACATCGATATTGGCTCTGTTTCTTCCCTTTAGGACATGTTAAACTTGCTAGAAGGAGGTCTGTTTCTTCCCGTTATGTATGTTTCTAAAATTTGTGCCTTCTTTTTCAACCTTTTAATTAGAGATTAGTTACAACAATTACTGAACTCCTAACTACAGGATCAACCAAGTTAACACCAATGATATGTTTGAAATGACTTGAAGTTTCAACATTATAGTACTCAGTCATACTGTTACTCAGCTTTTTATTCAAGTGAAGAGAGTGTCCAAGTCCGTTTATGTCATTATGTGCACCTCAGTTATTTCACGTCGTACCTGCTACCTCATACAAGTGCATAAATCGAGTGATTCTACGATAGGTTTCAGCTACCCACCTTTACTAAAATGATAATCTACCAATGATTTCCAGAGTAGTAATTCTCTTGAGTAAAGGTAAACTAGAGTGGTCACCCACTAATTAAGCTGGGCATCTAATCATAATGATTTATTTTTGTCGAAAAGTAAAAAAAAGTTGTCCCTATTAATTAATGATCTTAAAGTCTTTTCAATAATTCAAAAAGTTGTTAGGGGTATAAAGACATCAAAATTAGTTGAGTCTAGCAAGATACGAACAATAATAGAATTAGATGCCTCAAATGAAAATAGATCTATTAATAAATCATAGTTGCATGCCTACTCTTTTATTTACCAACAAGCTACAACTCTATTATTTAATCATGGCTAATTAATTCATTTTTTTACCTCGATATATTACCTAACCAACCATGATTTTTAGTTTGGCGTAAACACCAATGAGATGGAAAGTTGTTTACTGAAAAAAGACATTGGCTCTGTTTCTTCCCTTTAGGACTCGTAATGTCCTCAATCACCTGATCAGCCTGTGAACCAACTTAAACATGCTGAAGTAACTAGTACAAGCTATAAAATTGATCCTGCATCATTTGTTTATTGCATGTGTTAACTGGGTGTGTGTCATATCTTTCATGGGAAGAACTGCATTGCTCTTTGGTCCAATAACAAGGGAAAAGTATAAGTAAGTTACTCCTTAGTCCAGCACAGTTATTATTCAGTCCAGGTATTAATGTCTTAATTTTTATAGAAATATTTATTTGCGTAGCTCCTCATTATTCGGACAATTCTAGCTCTAAGTTGGTTGGTGTGGTAAGACAAGCAACAACTCTTTTTGAAGAAGAATGTGGTTTGCATCTTGACACATGTCATGCTGGATTTTGGAAGAATGAAAATAAAAGTCTATATAATTGTGCTATATAAAATTTTATGAGGTATAAATCTTTATACACTATAGGTTTAACTTGTTGCAGTATGTTAGCTACGTGGTTCAAGAAACTAATGTGAGGTTGTTAACTTTTTATCTCTACAATGTAAAATTTTATTTAGAAAGTTGTTTGACCATTTTATATCTTTTTTAAGATGTTAAAAAATGCCAATATTGAAAGCACCAGAATCTTTTTTGTATTTGAACATTTTATATTTTTTAAAGATGTTAAAAAATGCCAATATTGAAAGCACCAGAATCTTTTTTGAAATTAAAAAGTTATGTCAGGTTCTATTCTTTAGAATCTAATTGATTCTAGGCACCGAAGTTTCTAGTAGAACTTAATAAAGATCTTTTTCAATAAAAGTTACACTCTTTTTATGTGGTACAAAGTAATTGTCTTATGGTTAACTTGTTAGTCTCTTTAGATGGTATTTCAATTGTATTACAAAAAATCTCTAATTATCTTGTTTATTTTAATATCAAATAGGAACATGAATAATTTAGAGCGTTGTTAGATGTATGAAAGGCTGGATGGTAAAGGAGCTATTAATTCAAGTTTCATCAATGGTGTGAATGAATTCATCAATTTTGCTTATTCATCACGATCGTATGAGTGGTGAAAATATTAGA
>DF358358.1:29189-46070 GCA_000787875.1 Solanum virginianum
AAGTCAACTACCCATGGTTCCCACAACCCCAAGTTGTGGGTGCTTAGCTACGGACCAATCCTGTAGCGCTCTTTTCTTCCCTATTCTGTGTTTGGCAGTCTCTCTCTCTCATAGTATCTACCCCGATTATATCTATATGCTCCATCTCGATTGAAGTTCTGACCTTGATTCCCAGAACTTTGCCTCCAATAGTCTGAGTTGGACCCTTGGGGGTTATTCTGGAAATCCGCCGCTTGGTTGCTCACATAATAGGCATCCTCATCAAAGAATTGATCATCATACACAAGAGTAATTGGGGGTTGGTGAGCTATTACCTTCACAATAGCTTGGTTTTGCTTCAAAACTAAATCCATGTTCGTACGGGAGCAAGTTGCTCCATAATCTCTTCATTCACTTTAGCTTGCTCACTATTTGTGTTAATCGCACAAGAACTCTTTGTATTATAGCGCTCACTCTAACCACATGGTTTGTTGGTCTTCACCACTTGTTCCATTCTTTCGGCCACTAGCTCAAATGGTTGATCAAGAAAAACACCTCCCTTGATCATGTTGGCGCAAGCTTTGTTATTATCATCAAGTGCTCTATAGAAGATCTCGACCAAAGCATCATCAATAATTTTGTTATCAGGGACCATCCTTAAGTATTTGGTGAATCTTTCCCATATAGTGCTAAAAGAGTCTCCAAGAAATTGCTTGAAGTTGTTAATTTGGTCCTTAAGCTTCAGTTTCTTCGACCTTGGAAAATATCTTTCTAAGAACACCCTTTGTAGCTCAGCCCAACTCATAATGGTACCCGGAGTTAGCTCAGACAACCATATAGCTGCATTGCCAATCAATGACAATGGAAACATCCTCAATCCAACAACATCAATAGAAATATTATGTCCCCATGACACTTTTGCACACGAAGATGATATTTTAAAGATGATGGTGGGGATCCTCTGACGATAGCCCTGTCAATAGGCCACGACTTTGGAGCATCTGGAGCAATCCACTTGATGCCGTAAAGTTATCATCTGTTGGTAGAGGGGGCAGTACTATAAAACCAATAAAATCCATTTCTATAGGGTTCAATTGGTATTGATTCCAGCCATAAGCATTTGCATTGAAATCTCTAAGTTATGGCTAGTTAACCCTTGGTGGAGGATTCTCCTTTCTTCTTAAGTCTTCCTCATTCGCATGAATATCCTCCTCAACCTCAATATCATCATTCACTCAAGCCATCCTTCTTGGTAATTAATGGATCTCTAAATTTAGGGGAGCTAAGGGAGTGCCTTGACTCCTTGTGTTGGGCATACAACCTAGTACACCTTGCAAAAAAAATCAAATAACAAAAACAAAAACAAAAGTAAAGTACAAGAGACTCTAGAAATTAACACTAGGACTAACTAATAGTGAAAATAAATCAAAACCTAGCTGTATTCCTCGGCAATGGCGCCATAATTTTTTGATGATGGTCACTCTCCAATAAGAAAGCGGTCGCTATCACTAATTAACCTAACCAAGAGTAGGGTCGAATGCACAAGGAATACAGGGCTTGACTATAAGATTTCACTACTAATCATTTCTAGTATCTATAAGTATAATCTCTAAATGGGGGGGTTGTGATTCAAAAACAACATAAAATAAACACTAATTAAAATGCTTAATTTTGGGGACAACTTAGGAATTGTGTTCCCCATGGTTCGTTGACTAAATTACCCTAGATAACATAACTACGATTAGTGAATTACATGCAGGATGGTAACTTAGGTTCTTCCAGCCCTCTTGTGAAGGTGAAGGTCAAATTTCACCATGGCACTTGTTTGGCTACCATGGCGTGCCAACTAACCGTTACCTATTATCCTAGTCAACCTCTCCTTAGTTAGGTTTGGTTGATTAGATGGAAACACATCAATCGAATCCTGTCATCTACTTTCTTTTCCTATTCGTCATTACCTTGGTCGGGATCGTGATAGTAGGGGATTTGGTATTGGCCACCACCAAACAATATTAGTCATCAAGGGAAATAAACAATACATGCAAAACTCCAATCATAGACATGCACAAAACCTAGGTCATCTCAAGTCAACTACCCATGGTTCCCACAACCCCAAGTTGTGGGTGCTTAGCTACTCATGACTAAGATAAAACACACAAAAATGCACATAATAGACATAGTTGAGAGTTTCACCAACAATAATGAAGGAGATAGGAACCACAAGTTACAAATCCACAAGCTTGATTGATCAACAATGAGTACAAGGCAAGATTTGCAATCCCATGAAGATTGTAGACACCACAAGTTGCAAACCCAAAAGTTTGATTGATCAACAATGAGTACAAGGCAAGATTTGCAATCCCCAAAATGGATTTTTCAAGAGAGAACAATAAACTACTCTAAAAACCTAAGAAAAGCTTCAAAATATAATAGAGAAATGTCTCCTGTTCGAACTCTCACTAAAAAATCTAACTTAAACTATTTATAGTATTTATAAAATAACCCTAGGAATTATGTAGAAAAGACAACTGGCATTTGATATTTTCGCAGTTATGACTCGTAGGTTAGCCTATGAGTCATATTCGGGGTCTTGTATTAGGTTCTTGGCATCTTGGACTGAACTAGTATGACCCATAGGTACGAGTCGTTACTTGAGCTATGACTTGTATGTTTGTCTCGTAGTCTTGGTCTTCAATTTTCTTTGTCCAATATTTTGGCCCTCTAATTCTTGCTTCGAGTCCACCTATATGAGTCGTACTGTGTCTTATGATTCGTAGGCTAGGCTCGTAGGGGTGACCTTCACTTGGCAGATTTTTGATTTTTGGTCTTTGATTCCTGCTACAACACAACCTATGACTTGTAGCATGAGCTACGACTCGTAGGAGGGCTCGTATGACATATGCTTCAGCAACATCTGCAACTTTTCTTCAAAATCATACCAACCTAACTTTTCTGCAAGATTAACATAAAAACACTAAAATGTCACTTTAATAACTCACAAAATCTTTGTTTCAGGTACCAAATGTGTTGTATTTTGACAGTACATCAGCAAGTGAGGAGTTGTACCTTGGTACAACCCTATCCTATGCTGGCTATGTAGTTTATGAATTCAAGTTATTATTATTACTATCACTCATATTGGTACTCAATACTACACCCAAAATAACTTTTGTAATGCTTATATTTGAAAACATCTCCTACTCTAAGGGTAAACTGAAAATATACTGCATAGAGCCTTGGTTCGACATATTTTCTACAAACTAGTTTTTATTTCTCAAAACTAATAATGTTTTCTCATAACTAGTGATGCTTTCTCAAACTCTTAAACTTACGCACGATGAATAGTAATGTAAAATACCTTAACTGACTGAATTGCGCTTTTAAAATTGACATGTTATGCTTAAAAGAGAGTGTAGTCAATAGACTACTTGTATAACTCATGCTAAAATGTTTCTTTACCCAACTCATACTTTGAACTGAATAACTTTTCATGAATTTCATAAGGTCATAATTATATGAAAATAATGTCTTATCATTCAAATCTTAACTTGACAATAGAGTAATAGTAAAACATAATATGAAAAATAATTCTTGATTCTAGTTAGGGTTCTTGTAACTGTAGTACTACTTCCAGAATTTAAAGGGATATACTCAATATTGAAGTTCTCAGCATAATAATAATAATAAAATAATAAGGATTTCATAATAAAGTTCTGTATTTTCTCCATAAAATCGTAGGAATGAAATTGTCTTGACTTTTGACTAAAATTCCTAATAATAAGTACAGATTAGGCACAAAAATAAGATTTAAGGTAGCTTTACAAAGCTGAAAATCGATCAGTAAACACAACTCGATGGACCATAGTCGAATACTTGGAAACCCTAGCTTCTGTTCTCTCCTCCGCTCAAAATCTCTTCTTAGTTTTAGCGTAGTAGGACTTAAGAATAGATTTTGAAACTCTTTTTAGGCTAAAAATGACTTATATTTTTAATGACCTAGGTATTGTACGAATTTGTTGGAGCTTGGAATTTCATTTTTTGGAAGTTTTTGGACCAAGTGGCACTCCTAGGAGGACCCTACGGCCCGTGTGAGGTCACACAGAATGTATAGGGTCTCGTAGAATGGCCCTTTGCCCTTGAACGTTCTTTGGTACCAAATTGTGGGGATTAAAACAAACCAACGCACGTCACACTTGACCCCTCATGGTCTGTGTGACACTCCACGGATAGTGTGGTAGGCCATGTGATGGCCTTGGCATGACGTCCCAACACTTTGAGACTAAGTGAGGTCACAAGCCCCTCACATGGCTCGTGTGATGCCCTACGGGTCGTGAGGGTGCCCGTATAGCCTCTGAGGTAAACAATATTCTAAGTGTTGCTTCACTCTTGGCGTGGAAGATTTTATTTTGGTTAAGGTTGGTGCCACGGGCAGTTGTACAAACCATGTGAAGTAACACGGCCCGTGCTGACCAACCATATGGCTCATTTTGGCTAAAAAATATTTTAACTATGGGATCTTCAAGATCAACCCAAGTTGACTCTCATACCTTAACTTCAAGCTTATTTATATTGTTTAAGGCCATCATGGGTCTCCTACATCAAGCCAAGTTCAAAGGAATTTTATTTGCTAAGTTTCTCACAAATACTGATAGAAGGGTCAAATTTAAAGGGTCATATCTCTTAGGACAAAAAGAATTATATGGACCACAACCTATCAAATTAAATCTCTTTGAATTATATTTCCAACGCACTTGGTTTCACCTCATTTAGAGTTCGGATGAAGAAGTTATGCCCGTTTTCATAGAACTCATCTGTGTAGGAGTATATGCGGGCTTTCTTTTAAATTTCGTTTCATTAATGGCGTTTTCATAAATTTGGTTATTTCTATTGGTCTTTTGAAATTTTCTATGCTATATAATGACCTTCTAAAGATCCAAACCCTATTTCAAACATTCAAAACTCACTCCTCACATTTTAAACTCTCGAATTCCTCTCTAGAACTCTTGAAGATTTTCAACTTGGGGATCAAGGCAAATTCTCTTGGAATTTTTTCAATTGGGTCTAGGTATGTGGGTTTGATCTTTGGTTCCTTCAAACCAAAGAGGCCCAAATCTTTTCAACCAAAATTTCATGAATTTAAGCTCTCTTTGAATATGGGTTTTCACTATTTGGATTTATTAAATTAAATTGATGTATGAGTTGTACATATTTGATGATTTTAAGTTACTTTAAGCCTTATTGTTATGATTCTGAATTTTACTCACTTTAAAGTTAAAATTTCAATTATTTTGCTTATTAAATTTAATTAATGTATGGGTCATTCTTATATGATGATTTTAAGTTAATTTAAACTATAATATGATGAATTATATTAAATTTATGAGATTATGAATATGCATGTCCCTTTTTAAGGCTTGCTTATGCATGAGTGATTATACTATGATTTTAAATGTGCATTTAATTATGTTTTCACTTGAATTTCATATTATATTATTGATTTTAGATTGAATCTTAATTACCCCTGCTATCTTCATATCATTAATGACATTCATATTCATGACATTGGATTATTTTGGAAATTGTGAAATGGGTTAAGCCCAATTATGTTTTATGATATGATTTTGATAAGATATTGGTAATGACAAGAATGTGATCACATACATGTCTATGATTATAGCTCTTTGAGCATTTTGGGTACTTGCACCATCTTGTATATGAATGGGCTATTCCTATGCATGAGTGTTATGACTATGAAATTATTAATTTTGGCATTTGAGCCTAAGTATGAATTATTATAAATGATGTTTGGCCTTTAA
Source organism: Solanum virginianum (assembly GCA_000787875.1). Taxonomy (NCBI): domain Eukaryota; kingdom Viridiplantae; phylum Streptophyta; class Magnoliopsida; order Solanales; family Solanaceae; genus Solanum; species Solanum virginianum. The sequence continues at coordinate 34,985 of DF358358.1, forward strand.
GACTAAGAATGCATTTAAATGGTTTTGAAAATGATTATTGTCACTTTTGAAAGCATGTAAATATATATGTATATGTATTCTTATGGGATGACAACTTAGCACCGACGGATTAGGGCCGTTGGGGCTATCCCCAAGGTCCCTCTCCCTTTTCTTGAACTATGTGCCTAGCATAGGTCCTTTTTGAAATGGGGATTCTCGTAAGAAAAGTTGCCTCTGAACTAAGGATGCCCGTAAGGAGAAGAATTGATATGATATGTTATATGTGAAAATCCTATCCGAAATGGGGATGCCCATAAAGGAGGTTGCTTTATATAAAATGGGGATGCCCGTAAGGTGAAGTATAGTTTACCTTTGGCAAGTAGACCACCTCTTTATCGATGAGGGGATTTCATTAGGATTCCAAGTAATAGCTCGCTTGGTCTTACTTATATCGATTGAGGTGACACCCCCACTATATATATATGAGCATTATTTGCACTTCATGCTTCATGAATTTCATAACATCTTGTTATACTAAATTTCTTGATATATATATATATCTATTATGTGTCCTTGTCATCTAACATCGAATGCAGGTTTGGTAAGTTAAATGCATTTCACCCCACATACTTAGTACATTCAAATGTACTAATGTATAGTTTTGCCTACATGATCTCACCATGTAGGGACCAGAGACTACTTTCATCTATCGTTGGATGATTAGAGTTGATTTGAGATACTTATTGTGGTGAGTTCTACCTTCCAAGCATAAGTCATCATTCCTCTAACTATGGTGCTTTTTATGTGCGATATTTCTTTCCTGCTCGTTATATTTTTGAATATATTTTATTTTTTGCTGTATTTCTTACATCATACATATTGTGATTGTATACTCTATGCATCTTAGTGTTGTGGGTTGTCTATTACATATTGCGATTATTACATCTTATAGACTCTTATATGGATATGTGCTATGTGTTGTTGTTTGGAGTTTACGATTATGGTTATCTATTGGATATGACTATTATGGTTTGGCTATGAGAATTATGATAAGTATATATGTTTTGATGTAGAAATGTGGAAGATCCTAAGTTCTGAATTTCCCCCATAGAGTGAGTCATACTTACCCGCCCCTTAGTCTTTATGTGCTCATGTTATGTGAATCCATGTTAATCCCTTTCCCTATGATATCCCCATAGCATGAGTCCTACTTTCCCATCTCTTAGAACTATGTGTTTACTATTTGAATACGTTTCTGAACCGATGATATGAATTTTGGATACTTTGAGGCTTGTTTGGGAACTCTCGGATTCCCATTCGCCATGTCACTCCTAGACCCTAGGTCCGGGTCGTGATAATATTGGTCGTCGATTAAGTTTAGAAGGGGTGGGGAAATATCTTGAATGCCCCTCAAAAGATATTTAAAATTTTGATCTTCGTTGGAACAGGTCCGTGATGCGGACCTGTCGCATATCTGTGCTTTCTCTTTTAAAAATTTTTCGTATGAGTTTTCCAATCCCTGTCAAAATAATTTTAAAAAATTAAGTCTAGTTTTGCGACTAGGGCGCGTCGCGACCCTGACGCGTACTCATACTATTTCGGTTTTCGAATCAAAAAATTATTTTTTGATTCAGTTGCTCTAAAATCTGAACAAGGACATTTTCCCACTCAATTTTTCATGCTAATTGCAAATTCAGCCTCAAATTTGCCATCGAAGCATGGAAAAACGCGTTATGTGTATATCTCTCATTTAGGGTTATTTTAGTAATTTATCGGGTGTTACACAGAAAATGTCCAAAAAATAAGGAAAAAAAATTCTATCCTCACTTGAACTTCTAATAATTTATGTATTATGAAATATACAGAATCAACAATTGACAATAAATCCCTCTTGATAATTTTCCATGTTTCTTTTTTAGTTTGAAAATGTTCGATCGCAAAATTAGATGAAACAAGTACATTGTGAAGTTGCTGAAAAAAATCAAAAGGTTTCTTTTGTTTTTGCTTTGTTTAGTTGTGGCTTAGTTTTGATTCTGTTATTTAACTATATTTTGATATATTATTTGTTAGTATTATTATATAGTTAATTTTTAATTGAATTTACATTGTGAATTTGAAATATAACACTATATTTAAGTATTGAATCTTGATACGTAGAATTTTTATTTGGATGATGAACCTATAAATTTGAAATTATAGTCATCTCTTTGAAGAAAGCCATTAACTATACCCTTATATGGTTTCTACCATGAGAGTTACTCAAGACACACCCATCTCTAGCTATAATAATATATTTGACATTCCTTTGCACAAGCTATCAAAATTTCCATTATTGAGAAGTCCATTTTATTGGAGCACCGACGTAACATGTTATTTATTGGACTTTACCCATTTAGGATTATTTTTTCCCTCTTTTGGGCTTCAATCCGTCCCCTCCTCTTCTATCAACAGGTGGGTAGCCGACGGTGGCTTTAACTCCGATGACGGTCTCTTTCTCTCTACCTTCGGGATCTATTTTCAACTCCGATCTCTCTCTCTCTGTCTCTCTACTTTTGGGATCTATTTTCAACTCCGACGATGAACTCTTTGCCATCTCATTCTCCAGCGAAGAGTGTTTCATAAAAGCTGAGACTACCATTTGATTTTTCTTTGTTGGTAAGGGAACTCCAATGGTCTATCTCTCTCTCTCTCTCTACTTTTGGGATCTATCTTCAACTTCGACAGTGAACTCTTTGCAATACATTCTCCAGCAAAGAGTGTTGAGTCCATTCTCCGGCAAAGAGTATTTCAACACATAAATAAAAAAAATCAAACCCTAGTTCCAGGTCTCCGTTCTCCCGACATTGTACATTGGGATTTCTCTTTCTCTCTACGAGTCCAGTAACACCTCAGATCTGCGTCTAGCAATTTTCAGATTCTGATGATGTCATCTCTAAAAATACGAAGCTTTTCGGTGATGATGTTACTCCAAGATAGCGATTCAGAACTATTTTTTGGTCAGGCAATTTTACTATTCCGGCTATGCATTCAACCATTAATTTTCCAGCCTGATTACTTAGGTTATATCCTCCATTTTCTCCTTTTTTTTCTTGTTCAAATTCTTGTTCCGGTTAGATTCTTAGTTCTCTTCTTTTATTGCATTATTTTTTGTCTGTGTAGTTGTCATTTTCTTGTTGTTTCTTCTTTTTTGCTATATTTGTTGCTTAATATTTGTTGTCTAGTACAAAATTTGTGCGATATTTCTTTCCTGCTCGTTATATTTTTGAATATATTTTATTTTTTGCTGTATTTCTTACATCATACATATTGTGATTGTATACTCTATGCATCTTAGTGTTGTGGGTTGTCTATTACATATTGCGATTATTGCTTTTCGTTGTGACCCTCTTGTATTTTATAGGATTATAACTTATATTTTAGATTTAACTGTTCTATATTTTTGTGTTGTTGTTTCATGAGAGTGTTGATTCTCTATCATTTATAGTTTGTTTAATTCGTAGTTCTTAGTGAAGTTTAGTGACATTAGGGTCTGATGGTGGATTAGGGTCATGTCGTCGGTTGGAGTCATGGCTAGGGATAGTAGTGGTAAAAGGGGAATGGGCCTACTTAGGTTGAGAGTAGGGATGTGGAACATAGGATCACTTATGGGGGAGTTCAAAGAGTTAGTGAAGAGTCTTAAGAAGAGCCAAATTAATATAGCATGTGTTCAAGAGACCTGATCGATAGGTACTGAGGCACGAGACGTAGGTGGGTTTAAATTATGGTACTCGGTTGGTTCTAGGGATAGAAATGGAGCAGGCATCCAGCTTGTAGATGAAGACCTTAAGGAGTATGTCATGGAGGTTAGGAGGACTAATGATAGGATGATATCTATTAAACTTGTGTTCAGTAGTCATATGGTGAATATAGTTAGTGCTTATACACCCCAAGTAGGCCTAGATGATAAAGTTAAAAAGCTCTTTTGGGAAGATTTGGATAAGGTAGTGAGGGGTATACCGGTCATAGAAAAGATTTTCATTTGGGGAGATTTTAATGGGCATACAGGTACTGCTTCTAGTGGTTTTGATGATGTCCATTGACGCTTTGGTTTTGTGGAGAGGAATGGAGGTGGGACATCTCTCTTAGACCTTTCTAAAGTCTTCGAGTTGGTTATTGCTAACTCATGTTTTCCAAAGAGAGATAATCACTTGGTTACCTTTCGTAGTAAGGTAGCTAAGACCCAAATTAACTACTTACTCCTCCAAAAAGGTGAGAGAAACTTTTATAAAAATCGCAAGGTAACTTTGAGTGAAAACATTTTAACTCGACATAGGCTTCTAATAATGGACTTGGAGATTAAGAGGGGTAAGAGGAAAAAAATTATTTATGCCCAACCGAGGATTATATGGGGTGACCTGACTCCTGCCCTATCTTGAGAGATGGGGAAAAAGTTGAGTAATTTAGGGGCTTGGAGTAGTAGCAGAAATGTGAACACTATTTGAGATATCACGGTTGGTTACATTAAGAGTGTAGCCACCTGAGAGATGGGGGAAAAGTTGAGTAATTTAGGGGCTTGGAGTAGTAGCAGAGATGTTAACACTATGTGAGATATCACGGTTGGTTACATTAAGAGGGTTACCATCGAGGTGGTAGAGGTTTCAAGAGGGACCTTTGGTGGACGTCAAGGTGATTGGTGGTGGAGTGGAGAAGTTCAAGGCAAAGTGAAAGCCCAGAAGACTACCTACACGAAGTGGTTGGAATGTTGCGATGAGGATGAAAAGATAAGACTTAAAGATATTTATAAGACGACGAAGACAGAAGCGAAGATGCTAGTGAGGAGTGCCAAGGCAATAGTATTTGAGTGGTTATATGTTGAGTTAGGTGAAAAAGGCAGGGGCAAGAGATTGTATAGGCTTGCAAAAACGAGAGAGAGAAAAGCTCGTGACTTGGACCAAGTGAAGTGCATTAAGGTTGAGAAATGAGGTGTTAATGGATGAGATTCCATTAAGATAAGGAATCAAGCTTACTTTCATAAACTATTAAATGAAAAAGGGGACAGAGATATTGAGTTGGGTGATTTAGTGCACTCCAATAGTTATCGAAATTTTGGTTATTGTAGGCATTTTAGAGTTTAGGAAGTTAAATGTGCTATTAGTAGGTTGAACAGAGAAGAATAATTACCTGAAAAAATTACGATGGATTTCTGGAAGAGCATGGTCAAGGAAGGTATTGAGTGATGGACTAGGTTGTTTAATACTTTATGAAGACTACTAAGATCCCGATGAATGGAGGAGGAGTACAATGGTTTCATTGTACCAGAAGAAGGGTGATATTCAAAGTTGTAACAATTACAGGGGTATCAAGTTGTTAAGACACATTATGAAGGTTTGGGAGAGAGTGGTGGAGATGAGGATGAGGAAAATAATATCTATTTCGGAGAACCAGTTCAGATAAACTTTTTTATGTGACATGGGGTGTTGAAAAAAATTAAGAAATAAGATTTACTTCAATTTTAAAATACTAAATATTAGAAGCTCTTATATATGTACTAGACAAAGATTTAATTAGAATAACAAGACTTATGCTGGATTAACTCAATAAAATAAAAGGATTTAAGAAAATGGTCCACTATACAAGTTTATTTTTAATTTAAATCGTATGTAAATGTAATAATACTTACCTTTTCATATAAATAGATATTGGATTTACCTTGAACTCAAGTGTTGTTAAATTTAAATTATTATTATGTTCTATTCTTTTTATTTATTTTAGATAGACAAAAAATTCACGTGCAACACATGTAGTTTAGACTAGTGTCTATGTATGTGTACATATATTTATTATTTTCTATTTATTATTTATTTTTGATAGACACAAAATTCACGTGCAATGCATGAGTTTTCCTCTTTTTCTCTTACTCGGTACATGGTTTTCCATTCTTTCTTTCATTTCCAACTACTCATCTTAGTTTTGCTACTATACCACAACATTAGCCACCCCCAACTTAGACTTTTAGTCTGAGGTGAAGTACACAATGTCCATTCCCTAAACCAGGGCCGCTTTTGGTAGTCACCCTCAACTTAGGCTTTTTGCCTCAATCAAGGTTCACATGTTCAAGGATAACTAGGTATTCAGAAAGAAAAGGTTCATGTAAGGCTCAATTATTTGGAACAAGGGGTAAAATCTTTCATTTGGTGGGTCATTTAGGCAAAAGTAGACTAGTTTAAAGAACAATAGCCTAAGATCCCTTCCTAATCAACAAAATCTCAATCCAACTCATAGTAACAAGGCATGTTATGAATCAATATATAATGCATGAATACAACAAAATTAGCTCACACACACGGCATTGCATACATAACCAATATAGACTCACAGATCATGCTTTAAGCATCAACTTGCCTTCACTTAATCAGAACAATCATTGCTAAATCAATCACATATGCAAGATCGCAAGAATAACCAACAATCACAAAAATTTTGTGGGTACCCATTTTTTAACACATTCAATAAAACCATTCAAAACTATATACATGCCAAAAGTCTTAATCACCATATATCCATAAATTATCCAAAACACCTAAAACATGTCGGTTCAACATAAAAATAAAATCATACACAAGGAAAAGAAAACACGGCAAGAAAACCTTGGGATATCAAAACTAGGGAAGTTATGGACTAAACGCTACTCAGATTTCACCATAATCCATAACTTCCCATACACCACCAAAATGTTAGACTTTATCCTCAAAGTAGACAAAACTAAATAAAAACCAATCATCCAAAATAGTAATAAAAATAAATTATCCAAAAATAGCAGTAAAAACAAAGTATCCAAATAAAACAGTAATGAGAACAAAGTATCCAAAAATAATAGTAAGAACGGGGGTCAAAATAGCAAACATCAATATGGTACTCAAGCATTGACATCAGTCTGGTCCTGGGTGGCTCTCTCCTCCGGGGTGGTCTAGGCTGCAGTCGAACTGGATGTACTAGCTCCATGCAATCTTACATGCTCCTGAGCTTGCCTCTACTCCTCCATCGCCATCAACTCTCTCATCACAAGCTCAGTAATCTGCTCCTCTAGCTCTGCATCCTCCTCAGCTATCCTCTGCTTCTTCTATGCCACATCTACATCAGCACCCTCTAGAGGCCTCTTCCCGGGAGCATATGGGCGATACTCGAATAGATCAATAAGGTCCTCACCCACAGATATCTGCCCTAGAGCTGTGATTGAGGCTACTAGTGATGTAATCAAGTCGATCTTAAACTTGGCCAACTCCTCCTGTATGGCAACCATTCTATAGGTCGGGCCCCCTCAAGCCTCTTTTGAACTATAGCCTCAAAAGCATCAACCCTAGCATCCACTACAGCAATCCTCAGGTCCATAGCTGAAAGAGTGAATGCCTTAGACCTCTCCTTTGAAGCTTGGACTATCTGGCGAACCCACTGCTTGATTTACTCCATCAACCTGGCTAGCTGGTCTATTATTCTAGATAACTTGTGAACCATGGCCTGAAATGCAATAGTAGACATAATAGGGAATTTTGCAGAAGGAATCTGAGAAGCAGATGGCTCTGGTGCAGGTGTAGTTGTGGAGGGAACCATCTCAGTGTCAGCTGTTGTGGGTTACTCTGGTGCATCTAGAGTGTAAGTAGTGGTAGCTGGAGTCGAACCCTCTATATCTAGCTCAAGAGAAAATGGCTCAGGAATGGGAGGAGGAGTTTCTCTCTAGAGGGACACTAGAGTCTTATCAACCTTGATTAATTTGGGATCCATGGTGCGAAGGGCCTCGATGTGTGGGTCTATATGAAGAGAGACACATACTTAGGCTTCCTTGCATAATTTATGGACAAAGATAGGAAAAGGCAGGGAGGTGTTCATCTGGAGCACAGACTCGTACGTGGATCTACTTAGCCATCACACGTGCCCAATCAATCTCTAGCCAGCTAAGATACTGGCTAGTAGCACCACTCGCTCCAATATGATGATATTGTCTGTGAATGTAGGTCGGATATGAGACTGGATAATAGATCACCAGAATTTGGTAGGGAAAGAGAGGTGGGACTTCACTATGGGCTTGGTATATATGGTGACCCATGCAGGCTCGACATCACCCTCTACGACCTGGCTTGCCACCCATCTGAGGAACTCGGTCTTGAGATCCATATTCTTCCCAATAATAGCTCATCTGGTCTTATCTATTTTGTTGTTGTACTCGGTTGTGGAACCCAGCGAATAGTCTCCTTTGATATATCAACCCTCTGACCATGAACTAAGTCCTCTCATAATTGGGGCTTATAAATAACCTTCTTTCCCTTTGGAATATCTCGAAGGATGGTAGTAGCATATGCGGTATAGAACTCTCAGACTAAAAGTAGGGCATACTTGCCTAACTTCTCTGACAACCACTGGAGCCTGTGTCTATCAATCTCAGCCTCCAGAGCAGGGACATGGCTCAACCCTGAGTCAACTAACCGGGACTCCTCATGAAATGGTCAGACAGGCTTCCCTTGCCCCTTTAGCTCTGGTCCCTGGTTGTAGATCTTATTTATACCCTCGATCCCCCATCGATGATGATATGGATCATGAGTTGAGATAGATTGTATCAATCGAGGACCGTGCTATTGTGTCATCCTGAGTCCTAGTATCATCATGAGACTGACTCCGTATGAGAGGGAGTCATCTGGAGTGAGCTGCTGCCTTCCCTATCTCTATTACCCTCGTCTTTAGACTAGGAGGAACTCTTAATAGGTACTGGGGTCTGTGCAGCCCTGGCCCTCATCTGGGGCACCTGTGTCTCAGGGTCAATCCGGACCCTGTGTACCTCCTCTGACCCCTTAGAGTGCTCGATTTCAGAAGCTTCATCAATAAGTCTCCTTCTAAAAGCCCGTGCAGCTACATTTCTATCCTTGGGAGCCATTAGTCCTGAAATTAACATAAACTAATGATGAGTCCCAAGTTATCAAAATAAACTATAAGAACAAATAAAAGAATAAGAAGAATAAATATTAACAAGAAAATAAACATCATAATTCAATATTGCACCAGTTGTAGGTTGCAGGTATGAGGCACAGGTACGACTCGTAGGGTGACCTACAAGTTGTAATATGGTCTCGTAGTCCACAGGTGCCTAGCAATAGTTTATAATAAACCCTGGTACGAGGCTCAGTTATAACTCATAATCGTGTCTACAGGTCGTAGGAGGCCCTCGCAGTAGGGGATATTAGGTACCTGAGGTGCCTATACCATCACCACATGAATATAATTAACATCAAAAGAGATCAAACAACATTTGAAGTAATTTTCGACAAAAAACATCAAGCATACCAACATACCCATTGCCCTAGCATGTCAACCCAATCAAAATTTAACCCAAAAGTTCTTCCTATAACAAACAATCAACCTTCAACTTCCCCACACATTTGAGAACTCCCAAAAATCATTAATCCCAGCATATTCAACAAAATTACTTGTACACAAATATGGAAGTTCATGGAATTGATTCTACAAGCACATGGGGAATTTCTCAAACCTTCATCTTCAACAAGAAAAGTATACCCCACAACAAAATTTCATCCTACCATGAATTAATTAGTTAATCAACCATCACATACTCATTTCAAATAAGTGATTAACAAAACATGGCTAAACATGGTTATCACAATCAAGCAACAAGTGAAATTTCACAATTAGGGACAACATCCTGGAATTCCAAACGACAACAACCCCAATTCTCATTCCCATGCATAAATTTTTCCATGGGTACTCTTTTAATACTAATTTCAACCACATAATAATCTAACAATTCCAAAAGACACTAAAATTTGTGTGCGATATTTAACCAAGAAACATACCTCTAGAGAAAATGCTTAACAATTGAATAAAATGAGAAGAAAAAGGGAAATCTAAAACCCTAGGTACCAAGCTTCGCTAGAAAATTCCCCAAAAAATAATATGCGTACACCGAAAAATGGATCAGAACAATAGGGGATGTTTTGGGAACAAAATGAGAGATTAGATTTTGGAATAGGGGTCAACAGGGCTGACTTTAAAAATTTTGTTAGTCCAGTCTACAAAACCCTGACTACAGGTCATAGGTCTGACTACAACCTATAGGTCATGGTTTCGTAGGTCAGTCAACACTTAGAAAAATTTTAAAATCATATCAAGGCACTACGAAGCTCGTATACAACTCATAGCCTGGACTACGAGTTGTAAATTTGGCTTGTAGTGGGAGTGCCAATTTAAGATTGTTAGAACTCGTATTTTGTGCATTGGAACAAATAGGAGAATTTGAGACTAAAGTGGCATTATTGGAAAGTTTGGGACCAAAATAGAATTTTTTGAAAGTTAGTTCTAGAAGATTAGGTGGGGCCCACTTGATTGGTGTTGAGTTATAATTGGACCAAGTGTGGTACACTTGGCAAGTCTTGTGCATAACAAATATATATATACATGTAAGAATATATTTCTTATCATTTTATCACCTACACTTAGAACAAAAACTTGGTGTGCATAACAAATATATATATATATATATATATATATATATATATATATACATGTAAGAATATCTTTCTTATCATTTTATCACCTACACTTAGAACAAAAGCTTGGAAAATAAGAACAAGTGAAGAACACAACTCACGGCCAACCCCTTGAAAATTCAAAATTCATTTTCTTCCACTCCAAAATTATTTTGATGTTATAAGCCTACTATATTGAGTCCCCTAAGTAGCTTGAAGATGTTGTTGGAGCAAGAACACATCTTTTTCTTCATCTTTGGAAACTTTAGCTCAAGTGTAAAGTTGAAAAAAGGAATTGTATGTATGTTGGGTGTGGCCGTGTGGTATATGTATACTAGGTGGTGTTGTGTAGTGTTATATTGTGTATGAATTATGAATTGTTGCTTAAGTAGTATACTATGATCATTGTAGAATGAAGAAAGTATTGGAAACCATTTACATGTTTATATGGAGTACAGGGCCAAATTGGTACATGTATGTATATATAGTGTTATGTTGTATTGGAATAATGAATTGATGCTTGGTTGGCATGATATGATTATTATAGTGTGAAGGAATGGATGGAAATCATCTTTATGTAAATGTTGGTATGCTGTCCG
>DF358358.1:50310-62575 GCA_000787875.1 Solanum virginianum
ATATCATTCACCAGGTTCTCGGGCCGGTTATTGTCGTGCGCATTGTGATATATATTCTGGAGTATGTTGATGTCGGTGGGTCGGCTTCGCCCAAGGGTCGGGCTCTGCTTAGATTGGTGTTATGTCGTGATTGGGCTTTTTGAGATGTTGGCATTGTGACTTGTGAGTGCAGGGCCGAAGATCGCCCTGGCTCACGTGAGTGCAGGGCCGAAGATCGCCCTGGCTCACGTATGAGCTGGTTGTGATATGTGGAATGTTGGGCCGAAGATCGCCCTGGCTCACTTATTCTACGTTTGATATGTCTGATAGGCGGCTTTACCCGTCATAGTGGCCTTGTCGGCCCATATATGCATATCTAATATTCTGTTGATTCCGTTTAGACTCTGTTGGCATCTTTTGATATGCAGGTCATTTTCGGATAATCTGGGATGTATAAGCAAATCTGTCAGAAAATTTTCGTAAAAATTTTAGACATATATGATCAGATTTGATAATAGGTTTGATACTTATGTTGGCATAAGCCACCTATTTGAAATTCGGTTTGGTGATTGCGTCTGGGTGCCCACCAGGGCACTAGTCATGGCCTACGGGATCGGATCGTGACATGCAAATAGCAGTTTAAACCTTTTTTTAAAAAAAATTCACAGTTATTGCATCAATAGTTATATATAATGCTAACTATTTATATCTATTTGAAAGGCAAGTATGTCACTAGATCATTAATACTGACTTTCTAATGGTTATAGATGGTAAAAGTCAATAACATATGATATAATAGAACTAGTTGTGGAGTCTAACCATACTTTGCATACACATCAAGGAGTATAATTGAAAAGTAGAGAAATAAATAAATCTATTTTTACCACTGAACAACTATTATATAGAAAAATTTGAACGATTTATCTACCACTGAACAACTATTATATAGAAAAATTTGAAAGATTTATCTATTTTACAGATTTGAAGCTTGCTGGAGGGATCATAAGTCTTAGTAAGGTAATGCACTAACTCAAACTTAAAATGTTTAGATATAATTCATTCTTTAGCTAATGTTAGCATCAACGCTCTTGATCTTTTTCAGGATAGGAGTCCACATCTATCTACTCTAGCTAAAATAAATGAGTACATAAAAAATAAATATCATATATGAGAGAAAATTGTATTCATTAATTCTAGTATCAAGTTGATGCAGATGAAAGGGTAAATAAATGTCTATAGATGCATATCTTTGCAGCAAAATTTTAATTACAAAATCCTTACCCATCGACTAGTACAAAATGTAACAACATGCTCATCCCAAAATTTCATCATAGCGGTTGTATATTCCACCATACCCTTGGATAGTCCCAACATGATGGTTAAGGACTATGTCTATCATCCCTCTAACTTTGTACTACTTCATCTTATTAAGTAAAGCTTCTAAGAGATACTAAGAACCATATGAAGAATTGAGAGAATAAAGGTTTTGTGGAAGGTAAACTGTCATGAAAAGAAGATCGGCATCTACTTGCCAATTTATTCGTAAAAGCTTGTAAGTACAATAAGAAGTCTCGATGAATTCTACCTGAGGAATGGGAAAAGTTAGTTGAACATTGAGTGAGGGATACAAGGTTCAAACAGATGATCGAGATTGATAAAAAAAGCTAGATCATCTACCAAGGGTAGTTTTCTACAAGTTTACTTCTTTAACTTACAGGAAACTAAATCCTCCTTATCACTGAAATTACGTTTTTACTTAGATATAAGAAGAGAGAAAGGACATTCTTTAACTAAAGAAATTTTTTTAATTGGCGTAACAATTTCATGTCATATGATTAGTAAAATACTGAGTATGGAGAAATCATATTGTTTTATGGTTCTCAAACTTGCTTGGTAGTTTCCATCTTGTAAAATGCCTAGGGAATTCTTTGACTAGATTGGATTAGAACTCAATTTTATTAGTTGAATATCTTTAATATATGTTAGAAATGATTAAATCATTGTTCATTATATTCAGGTTTATGATTGCGCTTCTCCAAACTATATGTCACAATAGGTTGACATCAATGAGAGAATGCTGAGTTATCCTTGTTGATTGGCTAATTGAGGTGTAATAAATGTTCTCTCTGCTAAGTTAATAAATTTATTCAAAAATATCTCAATGAATACTTAGCTTATTTAGATAAATAGGTACATCACAAGTTCGAGCTCAGGAATGAGATGCTATTTTTGACTGTTAACTTGATAGACCGATTCTTGGAGAAGCAAGGTATTGTTAGAAAGAAGCTCTAGCTTGTTAGTTTGATTGCAATGCTATTAGTACGCAAGTATGTGAAAGTTCATGCTCCACTAATGGAGAATCTAGTGGTGATTTTAGACAAAGCCTATACAAGGAAGGAGATTCTTGAAATGATAAATTTTTGGTCTTATAAATTTCAAGAATCTCCTTCCTTGTACAGGCTTTGTCGAAATCACCACTAGATCCTTCATCAGTGGAGCATGAACTTCCACGTATTTGCATGCTAATAGCATTGCAACTAAACCAACAAGCTAGAGCTTCTTTCTAACAATACCGTGCTTCTCCACGATTCAATCTATTAAGTTAACAGTCAAGAACAACGTCTCATCCCTGAGCTCAAACTTGTGATGTACCTGTTTATCATAATAAGCTAGGTATTCATTAAGATATTTTTGAACAAATTTATTAACTTAGCAGAGAGAACATTTACTACTTCTCAATTAACTAATCAATAAGGATAACTCGCATTCTCCCATTGATGTCAACTTGTTGTGCCATATAGTTTGGAGAAGCACAACCATAAATCTGAATATACTGAACAATGATTTAATCATTCCCAACATATATTGAAGACATTCAACTTATAAAACTGAGTCTTGATCCAGTCCAGTCAAAGAATTCCCTATGCATTTTACAAGATGGAAACTTCCAAACAAATTTGAAAATCATAAAACAATATCATTTCTCCATACTCAGTATTTTACTAATCATATAACATGAAATGATTATGTCAAAAAGAATTTTCCTTTAGTTAAAAAATATCCTTCCTCTCCTCTTATGTCTAATTGCAAAAGTAATTTCAGTGATGAAGAAGATTTAGCTTCTTGTAAGCTAAAGAAGTAAACTTGTAGAGAATCGTCCTTGGTAGATGATCTAGCTTTTTTACCAATCTCGATTATCTGCCCGAACCTTGTATCCCCAATGTTCAACTAACCTTTTGTACTCCTCAGGTAGAATTCACCGAGGCTTCTTATTGTACTACGAGCTTTCACGAACAAATTGGCAAGAAAGAAAAGGACTAAATAGACACCCTTCTTATATTTATCAATTCTAGCTAGCATTGGGCCATGAGTTTTTATACATTTTTATTAAGTTATTTTTGGGTGAAGTTTTGATTCAAGTTTTATTCTATGTTTGGCTATAAATTTTAAGAGAAATATTTGACTTAAAAAAATGTAATAAGCCTTAACGAGTTTTCTCTTAAGAAGATGAGTCAGTAGGACCATTATCTTTCGTCTTTATTTCTACGTTTTTGTAAATTTAGTTACATGTTTAATAAGCATTAATGAGTTGAGTCATGATCCATTTGGTTGCATTTTGAAATGACCCACACATATATTGAGTCAAAATAGTTGACCTGACGGATCACAAATAAAATTCAAATGAGTGGTCCAGTAATTTCTAGGTCATCCTTGTAAAATAACATGACATATGACCCGACATTTTTACCTGGAAGTTAGTAGGGCAGCTGTAGCAGGATTATAAAATAGGACATTTGGTGGGAAATACAAGTATGGATATTCTGGGATGGGTTTAGCATTGAGGGGCCAAATTGGGGGTGATGTAGTAGGTGACATGATAGATAACTCTTGATAATTAGGTGACCCATTATTTTTGCCCATTACATCCTTGTCATGATGATACCTTTCGAGTTATCGATCTAGAAGGTGATCATAGTTAGTCATCTCAAGAATACTAACAAAAAAGTTGCAACGAAAATTACAAAACAAAACGTAACCATAGAAAATAAGAATTTTTTATGGTTCTTCAAAGCAAAAAAAATATATAGAGAGAGATGTTCACATGATTTGATAATCTTGTTGATCATGCAACTTTTTCTTTAAATAGCAAATTTTTAGTTATATATTTGTCTAGCAATGAAAAAAACATTCAAAAAGAATTAGAGAAGGCAAAAAAAGAGGTATTGTTTGGTCTAGCAGTATATTTGTATTCACTTATTTTCGAGAATTTTTTGATACAATTGTGTACTTATATACTTTAATGTGTATCAATATCTATTCACATTATATGATCTAGTTGTATTCATATATCAACCTTAAAAAATTGTCACATTTTTGAATGAGAAATTGTTGATTTGTATCTATATTTGATATTTTGATACATGAATACATTTGAATAAAGTCACAAATGTTGTATTCCATATTGTAACTATAGATATTTTTTGATGTATATATACACACTATAATAATAAGTGTAATCACTATATATGTATTTATTGTACTTGTGATTTTCAATATGCTTATTATATATATATAATACATTCTTCGAGTAACACTTAAATCAACATACAACATATTTATCAATGAATTTTAGTAGCATTGATTTTGTAAATACTTACATCAAATACGACAAATAATAATGGAGAAAATTGAACAATAAAGTATATTGTATCTCAATTTTTATTAAATCGATAAAATTTTAGTCAATTAAGTATTGAATGAATAATTTTTAGATAGCAATTTAATCATGTTTAGTATGCGAGTTTAATGAAAATGATTGAGAAAAGACATAAAGTCACACATGAAGTTATCTTAAATTTTTAAAAAGACACATTAACTACGTGGGCACTATTACCCTCCCCCGCCCCCCCAAAACAATTTTAAGCTGTTGTGATTACATCATTTTTTGCCCATCTGACATGGAGAGTGTATGCACTCTTTTAGAGAGCGCGAGAAATCTTAAAATAATTTTATTTTTATAAATATTTTATTATAAAATATGTTTTTTTGTTTTACTTATTACTTTAACTTTTTTTTTTCTTTATTATTTTTCATTTTTTTCTGCTTTCTTCTTCAAAAGTTAATTGCTATCTCCATTAAAACTCTTTACTTTTAGTATCACCATTTTCATCACAAGTCTATCCTTCTTTTACTACTATTAATTTAACTCTCTTCAATTTTAAAATTTTATATAAGTATTTTTTTACATTTCAACAAGTTGAATTGACCTATTAGATTTTCAGATGATTAGGTTGTATCATTTAACTTTTTAATCCGAATTTCAACTAAACTTCTTCAATGTTTGAGGAATTCATTAATTTCTTTCAAAATTATTCTTTCTAATTTTGAAGTTATATGACAAGGAAATAAATTGATTGATGATACTTTCAAAATTTTGAATTTGCTTAAAAATAATTGATTTTGTCATCAATAACTCAACAAAGTCTTGAAAATAAAAAAGAAAGTGCCTAATGAAAAAAAGAAAAAAAATGGGGGGTCGGACCGGCTTAGTTCGAAGGACCATGGGTGAGGGTGGGAGGTGAAGAAGAACAAGAAAGAAAGAAAGGGGTGGGGTGGAGTGGTAGATGAGGTGAAATAAGTTAAAAAGTAAGAGAGATAAAAAACCAAAGGAAAAAAAATAAAGAAAAACTTTAAATAAAAAAATTATAATTTAAATTAAATTAACATGTGTCGCGAATTGAGTGAGTGTGTGATATGCTTTGTAAAAGGTTGGACTGGTTAAAAAATGATAATTGTTTTGGGGGTTAATAGGACGCTCGCATAGTTGAAGTGTATTCTTGAAAATTTGATACAAATTCGTGTGGTACTTTATGTCTTTTCTCAAAGTGATATAATGAATTTATGAATTTTAAAACAAATTTTACCATGTTTAGTGTCTTGAAATTGAATATACATACTAGTATACAATAAAAAACAAACTTTAAATACATAAAAAAAACAATGAAATAGCAAGTTAAAATATAATTACATATAATAATTAATATATTTTTGAGACGAGGGTTCCCAGAAAACAACATCTTTACTTTGTGAGATAGTGGTAAGATCTCCATACATTCTACCCTCCACAGATCCCACTTGTGAGATTCCACTGAGCATGTTATTGTTGTTGTATAGTAATTAATATATTTATATCTATGAAAATCTATTAACCCTTAAATAGTTATTTCTGTAAAAAAAAATTAATATTATTTTTTTACTTTGATCTTTTTTTTATATTTTTATTTTCAAACGGACCCTTAAAAGATCATGTTATGTTCATGTTCTATAAATGTACCTTAAACAAGATTTTTTAGATAATTTTTTACTTTGAAGAAATCAACATGAAGATTTGAGTTTGTTGAATTTAATATTATTATGCTTCAAAATTATGGACCGAAGGCTTGAGAATGCAAAAGCAAAAATATAATGCTTTATGAATGAATAAGAATTAGATTATCTACAACAAATAAATATTATAGCCTAAATTTTAGGGAGAACTATATCCCATGAAAATCTCTATTTACTCAAGTTATCGATAAACACTTAAATTTGTCTTTCACTTAGACACCTCAACTGAGACTAGTTCTTATTTTATAATTTATTATTTTATTTTTTAAAATTTATATGTCAAATGTCATCTTTTAATTTGTCACTTTGTCACGTTAGCGCAAGTGAATTACACACACTTTATAGTTTTTGCCAAATCAATATTTTATGCTTAATAGGTACATGTTTTAAATAATTTAGAATTTTTCTCATCTCTTTGCAGATCATGATCAATTATTCAAAATTTTGAGTTGATTTGTCAAAGAAGAGGACCTAAAATTATGATGTATGACTATGTATATTTTTACGTATATCAATGTATCTCATAAATATATATTTGTTTTTATCATGTATGATGTGATATGCACAAAGTCATATGTAATATGTAGTGATATGCACAATATATTGATATTGTATATATTATCATACTGATTTTTGAATTGATTTAGAATTTCAATGTTAATTTCAAATCAATATACACCCCCCCCCCTCGCCCTCATTTTCTTCTTCTCAATTCAAATTTTTGGACAATGTCTCGACATTCATTCTTTCTCAACTGAATTTAGGAAAATAGTTCATTTCGTTGAAACAAATAATTCTTTTGAGGATATATACTAAAAATTTACAACGAACAAAAAAGACATATTCATAAGAATGGTTCGATATGAATTTGTTCACTTCTTTTATACAATTCAAAATCTTCATTGATTGTAATAGAAAAAATTAAATATTATATTTTATATTTTTTGATAAATAATATTATATCATATATCAAATTTGTATATGTACAATTCAAATACAAATGAAGAAAGTCACTAAATTGTATATAAGAATGGAAATCATAACTTCTTACTGGTTACCTTTTGGCTTTTACAAACACATTCTTTAATACACTATGTCATTAATGATTTTATCCTTATTTGATCATCTATGTGACATCAAAGAGGTAATTTCTTTTAAGTGATTCCACAATTTATTTCAGAATTATTTTTCATATTTTTCAAGGACTATTCTCAAATCTTTTTAAATAATAATTAAATTGAAGGAAAAATAAGACCTGTAATTAAAAACAAAATTTTTTATTTATAAGCGGCTATCCTCTTATTTTCATATCTTTTAATTTTAATTATTTTCACGCATTTGATACTATGAGAATGTGTGTTATATTATGATGGTATCAAGAATGAAGATATAGTGCTTTAGTAAAACTACTTGATACTGCCAGAGTATATACACTCTGATAGTATCAAGGATGAAGAAGTAGTGGTTTAGTGAAAATACTATTTAATTACTCTTTGATAATATTAGAATACATAAACTCTAATGGTATCGAAGAGAAACCTGCAGTGCTTCAATGAAAAAATTGCTCAATTATGGAGTATATATACTCTGATGGTATCAAGGATGAAAAATCAGTGATTCAATGAAAATATTGTTCATTTACTTTTTGATATCATTATAGTATATATACTATGAGGGCACCAAAGAGGAAAATATAGTGCTTCAGTGAAAAGATTGCTAAATTACTAATTGATACAATAAGAGTTTAGAGCTTAATAAATAAGATTGTGACTTTAATAATTTTCACCTAATTGTTTCTTATTTATTTATTTTAAAAAAAAGTCTAATCTTACATGATACCAATAAGATATAAATATACTAAAGGAGTATCATAGAAAATTAAGCAATCTTCTATGACACCGCTATGATATCAATATATCGATAGAGCAACACAGAATAGTGATACTGACATCATGTGCAAAATAAGAAAATAATAAACGAGATAAGTGAATAAATAACTTGCGCTAACTTTACAGTTGGATCCATTTTGTATAGTTTTTCCTAAACTAATATTTGTTCAATCCACTTATATATTTCTCATCGTTGAATTTAATTTTTCATCTATTTCTTACCTATTGCTTAATTTTTTAAAAATATATAATTACTAATATTTCAATTGTTTTGCCAATACTGTATTATTAGATTAGAGGAATAAAGGAGTCAAGGGTGTTTAGCATTGTGAAGATTTAGGCTTGTTACTTTCTATGATCACTTTTATTTATCATTGTTTTACTTTTTGAGATCAATTTGACTAAACTTTAAAACTAAATTGAAGTAGCTACATTTAGTATTTAAAATCTAAAATTTAGATGATTAAAAAATATTCGAAAAATATTATAATTTACAAATATATCTTAAAATATTAATCAAAGTTCATGTAGTTTGACCCCAATAATTATTTATATAGTATTAATCATATCCTTGAACCGAGAGTCTTTCGAAAATAATTTCTTTATCTTCACAATCTATTATTGGTAATATTATCATTAGCATCAAAAAATGAAGCAAAAAGCCCATTGCATTAATGGAGTTATTATCTAAGTAAAGAAGAACAAGGCAAAAGTAGCCATCTCACGTCTCCTTAATTAATTAAACAAAAAGCTTTTCAATTTATAGACTTTTTAGAGAAGAAACAAAGAAAACAATCTACAATAGTACACGAAAACATAGCCGAATTCTCCCGTTTCATTCTTCACGCAACCCCACATCTTCCACCCTATCACGGCGGCGACCGGAGTACCCCGGCTTTGACTTATCTCCTCGTTTTTACCTCACCCTTTTTGGTGTTTCATCGCCCATGTGCGGCTGACGGAAAGTTATAGTTTTTATGTTCGTTTAATTGTGGGACAAAAACCTAGAATTTTTTTGGGGTTTTTAGTGTGACCCCATTTGTTGTGTAGCTTTGGTGGGCAGGTTTATGTGGTTATTGTGCGTTTTGGGATATTGAAGGAGGTAGGGAAAGCTGGTCTGGACTTAGGGAATACAAAAAGATCAGTTTTTTCCAACTGGGGTTTTTGAATTGTTGAGAATCCTCTGCACTGCTGTCTTCAAAAGAAAGAAAATTCAGTTTCCCCAACTGGGTTTTCTTGGAATTGCTTAGAATTGCTTCATCAAGTTGTTTACTTGCTGGTATATTGGAAATTTCAACGGGGTATTGGTGGAAGCAGTGAATCTAAGTTCAGGTAATTGTGAATTGTTTGGGTTAGGATTTGGGACAATGCATGCTTTAATGTGATATAGTTTTCAATTATATGGTAAATTGACTTATTGTGAATATGTATATGTGACTCCTGATATTGGGTCTGTGGGTATTTTGTAGTGTGTTATGATGGATACATTAGAAAGCTATAGCCTTTGGAATGTTTTGTTAACCAGTAAGATAGCAATCAACGACGGCCTTCATTCCAATTTATTTGGAATTGGTTGTATGAATCATCATTTTTTCTTTACAGATCAATTGACTGATACATTGACTACTGTAACTATTAGCTGCATTATGTTTTTCGGAAAACCTTGCTCAACTATGTGAGTAGATGATCATGTTAATTACACAATAAAAGTAAAGAGAAGCAGGACAATTGATGCTCCATGTTACATTTCATTTAAAACCAGCATCTACTTGTGCATATCAGTGGATAAATGTTGATAAATTTGTTTTTCTCCTTCACGGATTTCTGTCTTTCCCTAAAGATCGTGACAATCAATCTTTCATGGTAGAGTTTTATCTCCTTGAGCATTCAGGAGTGAAATTTTAGTATTGCCTTTCCCTTCCTTAACCTCATCATCCTTGTTTTTCTACAGCTCACCTTCCTTGCTACTAAGATCTCGCAACTTGCTCTTTCAACTATTCCCCTTGTAGCTTCTCCTCCTCCAACAATGTCCCCGTTAGCTCATTTATTCACTTGAGTCGGATAAGTTTCTTTTAAATTTTTTTTTGATAGGCGACTCTAGTTCATGAAAGTTGTCAATCATTTTTGTGATATTTTTTTTACTCTTTTGAAACTTCAACTCAACTCCTCAAATCCTCCTTTAGTATCTTCAATTTGTTTGGCCGTTTTTATAATTGGTCTTCTGTAATTGGATAATTGCACCACGATGCTTCCTTCGCCCTTAAGGTCCTCATGTTATGGTTATGTACTCAAATTTAAAATGCATTGGACCACTATCATATTTCTGTGCAATTGAGCATTATCAGCTCATGATCAGATACCTACACCAGCATGGTTTTTGGTGATATATCAGCTCATTCTCAATTCAGCACATATTCACTATTTTGTGAATGCAGGAAGAACATACTTCATTGTTTCATATAAACTATGCTCCTGATCCTAGTGAGTTAATTTGCCGATTTCATTAACGAAATTTGAAAATTCTTGTCCTCCTTACTTCCGGTGACTCCTGTAATAATTCTTTGTTGGATCTACATTCTCTGTATAATTCATTGTTGGATCTACATTCCCTGTATTTCCGAAAATGAAAGTCCTGAAGTATTAGTGTACATCTTTTGTGAAAAACAAATAAGAGTATTAGCTAATACATCTAATGTAATGGACCGAGAAGAGCATTCGCCTCCAAGGACACAGCCTGGCTATCCAGACAGCCAAAAATGTCCTGCTGCACCTCTTAATTCAATGCTTGCCTACTCCAGGAACGTCTGTCCCATATGTTCTGAACTACCACTTCTATTATGCATTCCAATTTGTATCTGGATTCTGGAATAGAGTATAGGACCACACTGTATGAACTAAGAAGCCAGCTCTTAATGGCACTATTCATCCTCCTTTTTATTCCTCCCTTTTTTTCCGATGAGGCCCCTTTATATCCATCTATTTCGATTATTTAGATTCCATACACTCCACGTTGTTTCATGGACCAAATACTTAGAGGTTGTCTGTTAGAGCGTAGTAGCAAATATAATGCATGCATTGAATTAGGTGTATTAGTAGCACCTTGTTCGATACACTTTTTCATGCTATGTATACACTCTATTGTGTATTAAGGCGTGTATTGCTAACACCATCAATTTATAGGTTTTAGTAATGCATTCATTAGCATGGTTGAAGACCCAATTGCCCCTCAAAACTTTTTTTTTTAATATCTTTTCCACCATATTTGGGGAGGTTATCTTTGTAAATAAATAATTTTTAAAAAAATTATTCAATGCATACTATTTTTAATATACCAAACCAAACAATGCATAAGAGATATTTCATCATAATTAATGCAAGCATAACTAATACAAGCATTACTAATACACTCTATTTAGCGTTATTTTTATACACCCTACCAAATGACTCCTTGGTTTAGTTTGCCTACCTTGTGTTACTCCCTCCTCCTCCTACATCATAATTAATGCAAGCATTCATACTTCTACGCCCACCTCCTTGTGTTGCTAGTATTTGAGTCTCTCTGCAGTGTTAGTTCTTTCTCCTTGGATCAATGACGGCTCCTCAAACCCCAAGCATGCCAATTAATACACCAGTCCCCATTGAGTTACTAGGAGGAAAGGTAGGGGTGTGTATTGGTCGGTTCGGTTCGGTTTTATACATTATTGGTTTGGTTTATCGGTTTTTGGTTTTTAAATAAACTAAACTAGTAAGAAACCAATAAAATAATTTTTATCGGTTTTCAGTTTATCGATTTTAAGTCCTTAACGGTTCAGTTTTTGGTTTACCAGATAAGAATGATAATGAGAATTTGCATTACTAAAAAGATTGCTATAGTGTCCTATTACTATTAAATTACTAATATTTAATATTTACAAATGGATAAAATGGTAAATTATTATAATCTTATTGGGTTATCGGTTTACCCAATAACCCAATAGTAAAAACTGATATCGAATCGATAACCCGATACT
>DF358358.1:74860-86908 GCA_000787875.1 Solanum virginianum
GGGTACCCTTTTAAACCCTTTTTTATATCTCATTTTAAATATTTATGTGTATTTATATTATTTTTAATACGATATATAATAACATTCACAACCTTCCCTCCTTATTTTTATGATATTTCTTCATATTTTTCTATTAAAAATTTCCATTATATAATATAATTTTTATTTACTAATTCTTATTATTTTTATATTTTGATTTTTAATAAATCATTTTTACTTTAACAAATTTAAAAATAAAAGTTGTATATTTAAATTAAATAAGAAGAAAATTTTATTTTAAATGCATACCATACACACAAACACTCAATAAAATATAACCTCAACATAACTTATCCCATCATTACTTATCCCAACATAATTTCATAACTTATCCCATCATTACTTATCCCATCATTACTTATCCCATCATTACTTATCCCAATATAATTTATCCCATCATAACTTATATCAAACCAAACGACCCCTTAGAATTCGTGCAGACCTAGAAAAAAAATGGGAAAATGAAAGCAGAAAGATCTATATAGATGATACTGATTACATGAGAAATAAGTTTTAGTCATAGAAGTATCTTACTTTAAGCGCAATTTCTTTTACGAGTCTCTTAGTCCTGTCAAATATTTATATGCTAGTAGAAAATATAGAGAACTCTAGTGTTTTCATTGTGATTTTTATAAATTATTTTTTAGGATGTTGGACTAAGACAAACTTAAAAAGAACAATATGGATAGTGCGAATTCGTGTAACTTGTCTGTTGAGTGCTCAATTCTTAGAAAAGAGTAAGTCATTCAGTGATTTATGGAGAAGAGAGGGTGTCATCTTCTCCGTGGAATCAGCTTCCAGGACTAGCATTCTCTGCCATAATACCTAAATTTTAGGGTTAGTGAATACCAGATTTTTCTACTTGAGCTACTGTGAAGTAAGATCTTTCCAGTGTATAGTTACCAGTTGTTGATTACTTACTGATGCTGAGTTGTCATCATTTGATTGACTGTTGTTTGTTTTCTATTTACAGTTTCTAAGATGGGATAGCGATACCTAAAGTTTAATGAATAAACTAGATGAGTGATATTATTGATGTGCCCAATATGAGGATTTTGACATGTTTATTTTCTTTTCGTGCATGTATTTGGGAAACACCAGCAATTCCTGTTCTATCAATGTAAGTACTATTTTATCCATTATCTGCTGTTCTTATACCTATGCCCTTTCCGCTTCAGTTTGGTATCCCGCATCGTTGGCATATCCAATTTCTTTTTGCTATTCAATTACCATCTCATTGATGAGTCCTTTTTTCTTTTTGGGGGTGGTGGATGGGTTGTAGGGTGAAGTCTGACTGCTCACTGAATATCTGCTGTTCTTATTACCTATGCACTTTCTGCTTCAGTTTGATATCCCCCATTGTTGGTGTATCCAATTTCTTTTTGCTATTTAATTACCATCTGATTGAAGAGTCTCTCTTTCTCTGGTTTGTGGGGTGAAGTCTGACTGCTCACTGAATAATGCTTTCACTAGACCACTTTCACTCCTTAGAGCTTATGCAAAGATTTTATGCAGTTAAACATGCTTTTTTCAGTTTGACAATTTTAATAGCCCCATTTGCTTTTCAATTAATATGGTCATGCTCAATTATCATCAATCATGCATGATTTTCTTGAGAATCTTCCATATTCAGTTTATTCTGGATTTCTGAAGTTGCTTCCAGTTAGGGTACTGGAGAGGCACCTCTTGTTATGTATTCTGAGGATGTTCTGTCTCTCTCTCTCTCTGCCCATTTTCTTCCCTAATTTTGGAAATCTCGTCTTGTGTCAAGTCTCTTGTTTTTGGCTCAAGTTTGTGTCATTTGAAATGGTCTAAAATAATGGTTGCATTTGGTGTTTTAGCACGGATAATCTTTATATTTAATTCTAGGCCTAGATTTTTCTAGCATCATATTAATTCTGAATTTGTTGCCTGATTTATTTACAATTTGCAATACTCTATGGAACTATCTCATTTTTCCACTACGGCAGTGAGTTTGAGTTTTTATTTCTTCTACGGATGGTTCAGGTTTTTGAAGAAACTTCTTACTGAGGATTTACCTAGTCTCTTTGTCCGCCCCAAAAAAATTGTGTTGGATTTTCAGAAAGGGAAATTTGTTGGCCCTATTCCAAGCGATCTTAAGTCTGATCCGAGTGAACAACCCAAGGCTGGGGAAATGCAAGAAGGAAATAAGGACTTCGCTGGAGAACTATCAGTGACTCTTGTTGATGCAAGGAAACTCTCTTATATCATCTACGGTATGAATTTCTTCATCTTTCATCAGTGGCATCAATCTTTTCTTAGATCTGATATTTTTTCTTTTTAGTAATACTAGAAACTTGTCATGGACTGTGAACTATTAAATGAGTTCGTCTCTTAATATTGTTTTAATAGTTAAAACTATTCTATAGCATGTTCTAGTTTCTGTTGAAAATAAGGTCAGAGGTACATGCTTGAACATCAGTTGAAGCTCAAAAGAATGTGTTTTCCATTGTATGAACAACTACTCTAAGTGAATATAAAAGCCATATATTTTGTTCCAGCAATCACTGTGAACCAGTGGATAATGTATCATCCTTATTTGAAATAAGATAATTACTGGATGAAATCACTGGGGCAGCTCGGTGCACAAAGCGTCCTGCCTTAGTAGGGTTCGGGGAAAGGACTCACCCAAAGATTACCAAATGAAATCACCGATATAGGAAAAACGACCCCTTAGAATTCGTGCNNNATATAGGAAAATAGTATCAAATGAAATCACTTGTTTTTTTTTTCTTTTTGAGAATGGTAACGTCACTTCTATGTATCCACAGGTATACTACAACCAAAGTGTAATTCCCCTTCAAAAATATTACAACTTACAAGTTGTAATTCAAATCTGTGCCTTTCAAAAAGTCTAAAACATCACAAATATTTTCTGTTTGAGCTAATAGTTTTTGCTCACACCAGAAATAAAGAAGGCCTGAACAATGCATTTTAAGATTCTGTATACTGTTCTGCATCTCTTCTATCTCACACATTATAAAGGAGGAAATGTGAAGGCTTTTGACTATGCTTGCTAACAAATCACAAATACTACAACTACAACATATCCAATGTAAATCTACAAGTGAGGTCTAGGGAGGTTAAGATGTACGCACACCTTTGCCAACATTTGTCGGGTAGAAAGTTGGTTTCAGGTAGAATCTCGGCTCAAAAGAGAAGTTATTCGGAGAAGGGGTGCAAGATGAAAAATGACAGCAAATTATCAAGATACAAAGTAAAATGAAGCAACAGATAGTTAAAAACACATTGAAGAATAAGAAATTACATGATTACTAAATACACATTGGAGATGTTTAGATCAGGTTATCACATCAAGCAGGAATTTGGAAAAGAAAACTTTACGGCGCAAAGATCTTGTTTTTTCTTTTTAGTTTGTGTGTGTTGTAAATGTAATAGTTAGAAAAGTTGAAAGAAAAAAGTTATGTATGAAAAAAAAAAGTAAAGTAATATGTGGATGGGTCCCGAAAATTTTCTGCTGCTACACCTCCACTTCATGTATACATGATACAGTATGTTTAGTTGGTAATTGGTATGCTTTACCAGTTAAGCTGCAAGTTTATTTTTTAGATGGAAATTTTTTGGCCTCATTGCTCTGTTTTATGAATGATAGATACTACTGCTTTTCTGTACGTGTAATTTTCCCTTTTGTTTTCCGATGTCTGTCTTTGTGAAATTTTCCTGGCTTTTATCGTTCAGGCAAAACCGATCCATATGTTAATCTAAGACTTGGAGATCAAGTAATACGCAGCAAAAGAAACAGTCAAACTACTGTTATTGGACCTCCTGGAGAGCCTATATGGAATCAGGTGATTTAAATATAAATCTGTTGGCCCGATATGCTGGTATGATTTATTTCCTGGTCTGCATGATGATTTCGACATCACATCCGCGGAGGACTTCTCTAGGAAAATAGGGATTTTAGCATAAGTGAATTTAGTGGTTATTTCATTTTAGCATAGCGATATCTTCTACTGTAACTTATACATCGTTTGCAATGTTTCTTTGCCCTTTGGCAGGATTTTCACATGTTTGTCACAAACCCCAGGGAACAAAAGCTATATATAGAAGCAAAGGATTCCCTTGGTTTTACAGATTTGACTATTGGTGCAGGGGAGGTAAATCCTCTGTACATGCAAATATTATCTATTGTCTTTGTTTCTTAGAGGCGATCCATCTAATTTGATGGTATTATAATACGTCTTGCACAAAATGGAAAGTGCAAATGAATAAAGGGCTTTTACAGTGCACAAAATACTCCCAACTAGTGCCAGGGTAGGAGAGACTGGGTATACTGTAACTAAACGGTTGCTCATCACTTGCATTTCTGCAAAGAGGCTGTTTCCATGCCTCGAACCAGTGACCTACAGGTCACAAAGAGAAACTCTACCGTCGAGACAAGACTCAGCCTCTAATGATGCAAGTGAATTCGTATTGTATTTTGGAAACATGAAAAAGAATGCTTTTGGCATTTTATTTTTTTCTATGCGACATTATTTATTGATATTCATCAAGGTGATATTTGCATAGCTCGTTGGATAGATTTTTTATAAAAAGGCATCCTGCTAATGACTACTACTTCTAGGTTGATCTGGTATCTCTCGAAGATACTGTACCGACAGACAAAATTGTGGTCCTCAGAGGTTGGGGACTACTGGGACCAAGGCCTGTAGGAGAGATTTTATTGCGACTGACATATAAAGCTTATGTCGAAGATGAAGAGGATGAAAGGATTGACGCAAGGTCCAAGTATTTGGATGCTTCAGATGATGAATTATCTGACTTCGATGGACGAGATACTGCTGTGTATGAGCAGCGCGGAAATAGCGTGTCAAGTGGAACAGATAAAGAATCATTTATGGATTTATTAGCAGCATTAATTGTCAGCGAGGAATTTCAAGGGATCGTGGCATCTGAAACAGGCAGTGCTAAATCTGTTGATGATTTTAAAACTAGAGTGTCAACATCAAGACAACGTACTCCTGCTGGATCTGTACAGCAAACTTCTGATAATCTTCCTGAAAAATTTGGAGGTAAAGTACATTGAATTGATCTAAGATAGTTCATATCCCACTTTGTTTTTTTAAATGCATAGAATTCTTTCCATGTCTTGCATGTCTACTTAACATCTCTTATTTGCAGAATCGGCCCTGTTCTGGCTAACGATTATTACAAGTATCTCAGTTCTAATTGCTCTCAATGTCACTGGTTCTAGCATTTTCAATCCATGAATAATGAAACAAAATAAGATTGATAGCTCCTGGTAAAGAATACAATATAGAGTTTTTGCTGGAATGGTTCTGCCAAACCACACAGTTGTCACCACTCTGGGATTGCCCGAACGGAAACCTTCTCAAAGTCCTTACGTTCTGCTGGTCTTCCATTCAAGGTGCGTTGTTCCTTTGATTCTATATTTCAGCGCACTTCTCCACATGAATTTGTCATTTAAACTCATCTTTCTAAACTTCAGCTCAGTTTTCCACATGAATTTGTCATTTTAACTCATTTATCTGCTTTCTGCTGTTTATGCTGTCAGCCTTTTGGCTAAGACTAACTATGGTATCTGTTCTTATCAATTCCTCTGCCTCTTGCCGTAATTTGCTTTTCATTCTGTGGCTGCATGGCTGTACATTCTTCAAACATGCAGAATTTTTTGTTCTTTTTTGGCTTTTCCTCCCCTCATAAGCATTGTTTCGATGATTCAATTGTCTTCTGCAATGCTTACTTTTTATGCAGATAGATAAAACAATTATGATATCAATATCAAGGAGAAGAGAAATAAATGTTTAAACTAAAAAATAAAAAGGAAACATTACCACATAAATGGCCCTCTATTCCCAAATTAGAGATGAGGCAGAAGGGGAAGCTCATCCACATTATATTCTGATCAACTCTACCCAGTGTGGAAAAATTATCCTCTGTAGCAAGCATTATGCTATGCTTACCGCGTAATGTAAACCAACGAATCAAATATCAGTTATATCTTGAAATTCAAGATAAAATAAAAGAGAACTCTTTTTTCCATTTTTTGGGGTTTCCTGTTGTATTATATTTTGAGTACCTTCCGTATTTTATCAACAATGCTGTTAATTGGAAAAGCAGTAGGTATTTAATGACAAATTGACAATTATGAGCTAACTATTTGTTGTATAAATTAGCTGATTTCCATTGTTTGTTGGTGTGTTAATTACCAACTCCTTGAATGTTATAGTATGACTTGACAATTGATGGATAACACAGAATCTGGTCTGCATGATGATTTCGACATCACATCCGCGGAGGACTTCTCTAGGAAAATAGGGATTTTAGCATAAGTGAATTTAGTGGTTATTTCATTTTAGCATAGCGCGCTTTTCATTTATCATCTTTAAAGTTCTGTAATTCCTTGAGCACTGAACTAAATTTTGCTTATTCTCTTGTTTGCTGGCAGGCTTGGCAGCTGCTTCCTCCATTATCTGTCAACTCTTGTACATTCTTTTAACATTTTAACCAGATCAACTACTCAAACCCTGCCCCCACCCCCCCACCCCCACAACCCCAATAGCAAATGTAGAGAATCCCCAGACACACACACAAGAGAAGAGAACATGAAAAAATATATTGCAATGAGGTATATATTCTGTTGGCGGCATATTTTGGCCATCCTTGTTCTCTTGGTATTTATTACATCCTGTAAGTTCTATCTCTCTCTCAGCGTGTGTGTGTATGTGCGTGTATAGTCCACTGCCCATAGCTATAGTGGCACAATGAGTGGGTGTACTAAGTCGTTGAAACTGTGCGTGTGTACGTGCGTGTGTAGTCCACTGTCCATAGCTGTAGTGGCACAATGAGTTTTCTGAAACTCAATGCAACGATGTACCAAGTCGGTGAAACTAGGGAAATAACTGTAGATTATTTTAACATCACACTATAGCTTGTCACTTTTGAGCAAAAAGTGACTGAAACTACCTTTGATATTGAAATAACAAACAATTTTTCTGGTCATGAGTTCATATTTTCAGATCATAACGTAATATAAGTTATGCTGTATAGAATATATGCCGAACGAATTAGATATTACATAATTTATATCAAATAACTTAATATACATAGAATTTACGAGAACAATTTGCTAAACGCAGATATTCTGAGCCACAAATTTTTATTAAAGAAGCAACAAAAACATTAATTAAAGAGGGAGATCAAAGATAAAATAATTACTCATATGGTGAATTTTGTACAATCTATGAAAACTAAGTTCTTTGTATCTACTAAAAATTTTGAACTCCTTTAAAGAAAATCTTGGATCCGCCAGTTCGATCCTTCCTTGCTTATATAGTCCTACCCCCATTGAAGTATGTACAATATCTTCAACGAGAACCAGATGTTGCAGGCTGCCACATCATCTCCATGAGAGCAGCTCTCCGCCGAGAATAAGCCTCCTGCTGTTGTTCCCTCTGCTGATGTTCTTTCAACTCTCTGAATAAACGGTAAAAAGATAGCAAAATTTTCGCCGATAATTAAATATAGCTGAAATTCAAAAGGAACAATAACATACCCAGTGGAATCCCACAAGTGGGGTTTGAAGAGGGTAAAATATACGCAGATCTTACCACTATTTCATAGAGACAGAGAGACTATTTTCGGGAGACCCTTGTCTCAAAAATATCAAGCTCCAAAAGCAGAAAATTCAAAAGAAAGAACTGCTAAAAAGGAACATTAAGATGTGTATCTACATTATTACAACAAGCCCTATATATGGTAGGGCCTTAAGTGGATCAAATTGGTTGTTCGGGCCAACTATGACTGCATAAACCCAACGGCAACCAAGAATAGATTTACCTAATGAAAGAGGAACAAGTTCCCAAATACCACTTGCATGTAAAATGACATCTTGGCAATCATAATTTCTTGTTTCACTTGTGGACTTAGGGAACAGAGAACAAAGATGATAAAAAGGCATACTAGGGAATGACAGAAGACAATAACTAAAAAAGATACAACAGAGGTTAGTTTTACGAGTAGATCATATACGTTTTATAAGGCACTCAATTAACTAGGATGGGACAACTCCCGTTATAAGGCAGGAGTGGTGACATAGTAGCTAAAGATGCAAAAGTACCGATAGATTCTTCGAGAGTCGATTTAGGTAGACCTCAGAGAAATCTCGTCCCAAGTAATGTCACCTTCCTCAAGAAAAGGTAGTAGACATTTCTAATTCTTTTCTTTAAGTTTCTCACATGAGATATCATATCATAAAGATGAGACATTTCACTAATGTATAAAGTGCAGGCCTTTTCTTTTCTTAAAATGAACATGTCTCGGAATGAATGAATCAAGGGTGTTCAACTGGGAATCCATAGACTACCACAAGAGACTACATAATTGAGTGTCAACCTTATCCCACTGTGCTCAGGCCTTTCATATGTAACAACTCATCTTGAGATAAAAAGTCCCACATGCAAAACACAAGAGAGATGCTGGGTATATAAGTAAAACACCGGTCTACATACTGTGAGACGCCTTTTGGAGTGAGCCCAAAGGGACAAATCCGTGATAGGCTACGCCCAAGAACGGACAATACTTCACAGTATTCGGCCAGGCCGTTACAGATGGTATAAAAGCAACTCTTGGGTCAAACTTGTCGATGTGGAGCTAGAGTTCAACTGAGTTTAGGCGAATCCCGGTGAGGCGGGGCAAATCTCAGTCTTGAGTCTAGGCGAATCCCATGCGATAGGGCAAACCTCAACAAGGACGGTGAGTACACAGAGGGGCTGTATATAACAAACCATCATGAGATGAGAAGTACCACATCGGCAAAACACAAGAGATATGCTGGGTATATAAGTAAAGGACTGGTCTATATACTGTGATGTGCCTTTTGGGATGAGCCCAAAAGGACAAATCCGTGATGGGCTAGACCCAAGAATGGACAATACTTCACAGTATTGGGCCAGGTCGTTACATTCATCTACCTCACAAGTCGTTACATTCATCTACCTCACAAGTGTTCTTGGTTAAGTAATCTTGAATACCTTGACCCTTACACCACAACTCAACCAAGGAAGCGCAAGCTAAATAGTTTGAACTCGCCATTAGAGTTATGAAGTATTCTTAACACTAGAATTTCCAAATCCCATCTTTTTGGAACTAGAAGTATGGAATCTAAGAGACATGATTAGATTGAAGAGAGTATTAAGCAAATAATCGCAAAATATAACTGAGAAGGTTGTTGCCCGAAACTGAACAAAAAAGTGGCAGGTCTGTAAATCTGGTTGCCAGAACTGCTCAAGAGAAGGTGGGTTTAGGTCAAAAGAACCAAGCGCACCCAAAGAACCAAGAATCAGAAGCTAAAGTTGGTGGATATCTCGTCACGTGCTCAGTGCATGGATCAAATGCACTGCCGGCGGAGACAGTGTTGTTGCCGGAGATGAGAGCATGTGAGGTGTCAGGTGTTGGAGGAGCTAACTTGACTTTGCTGTCGGAACTTTCCAAGCATCACAGTACTATTACTTTTCGCAAAACAATGTTAGAAAGTGGCATCAACGCAGACAACCACTTAGATCACCAGAAAATTGTGGCGACTGACTTTCTATCCCGGAAGAGGCTGGTATTTTGCACAAAAATGTTCTCTCACCAAGGCTCTGCTACCATGTGAGAATTAAAGAGACAACATTATTATAATGCATATCTATATTATGGCATTGAGCCCGATTTATAGTTATACTCATAATAATTGTTTTCCATGTGAGACTATATACATTAGTATTCCAACAGATTACAGATATCTAAGGAAGCATTAGCCAACCTGCAACGTGGAACATGACATTCAGATGCCTTGCATGCACGAGCATGCAATTGAAGGAGATACCACATCTTCTTACAGAGAACACAACCTCCAGCAGCTCGTATTTCACACCGCATACCATGGCGGAAAAGCCCCTTAACTTTGCGACAGTTTGGATATGGACAATGGAGAAAGCGACACTGAGAAGCATGCACCAGAAGATCAAGCATCTTCTTAAGCTGCAGAGTTGAGGGGAGAAATCATGTCAGATCTCACGTCTAGTATATATTTTTAATACAAAGAAAGAAAATATAATCGATCTAAAAGAACTTAATATGTATGTAAACAGAATCATCTATACCACAGATGATAGTTGAACTGCTAAATCTTTCCCCAAAAGAGGTTATTCAAAGACGGACTGTTTTGAAAATTTGCAAATTCAAATCACAAATAAGACCTTGTATTCTTGCTATTCAGCATTTTAAACGAAATGAAACAATTATCATTACAGAACGAAAAGGCGAATGAAAAGAACTTGTCCCATATAAATATTAAAGAGACTGATTTCCTTGTATGACTATTAGCAATTCACACCATAAGAGTTAGCTTCTGGGTTGATTAAGGACAAGATCCATTTCTTATCATATCGAGTAAAATTATCTTTACTTATGAAAAGAGTTACTTGGAGAATGACACTTTGGTGTCTTTTGGGGCTATTTTGTGGAAATAGAATAATATTTCAAAATATTGAGATATATATAAGAAAAATACAACATTTTTGTTTTTACATTAGTTAACACCCTGTTGCAGAGACAATTAGGATAATTTGACAGCTGATGGTCATCAAGTAACATAGCTAAAATGTTCATACTTTTGACATGGTGTGTCATCAATGAAAAGAATACTTATATTTCCAGAAAAAATCTTTTGTGGAGAATGGTCATAGGAATTTTTCTGAGAAAAAAAAGGTGTAGCATTTCGAAGCTGCAGTGGATTACGACTACCATATGGTGATTCAAAGAGGATACAAGAGCTCCCAAATAACACAGTGAGGTAGGTGTGAGGGATCTAGAACTGACCCAAAAGATGTAATAGAGGACTTCATAGACTAAACATAAAAAGCGGCAAAAGACCACAAATATATGAAGGGCCAAGGAGAATGCACCTGCTGAACTCGATGTTCCCTTGCTTCTTTATTCTGTGCATCACACTCAGCCAAGGATGCACCATATTTTTGGTAACAAGCATTGCGAACATCATTATCCTTTATTTCACTCTGGAAATTTCATTGAAATTTCTTAATCATGGAGTCCAATATATGTTCCAATTGTGCGGCAGGAGGAAAGAGAAATACTTACTTGATCAAGTGTGTGCTTGTCCTTTTGATTAATAGGATGTCTTTCTCTATCTTCAAATTTTTTCACAGTTTCATAGCACCTGAAACAGTACCAATAAAGAAACATATGTTATAAAGAAAAACACTAGGGAGAAAGAAACTCTCTCTCAAATGGTATCTCTTAGGAGTATTTTCATACACCAAAAAGAATTTAACAGAACAAAATGTAACAGCATCCTTTCTTCTTCTTTTTTCTTGATAACGGTAACTTGAGTATTAAAAAAGAGGCACTCCGATAGTGCCAAAACCATAAATACAGAGAGAGAGAACATTCTTTCTTTTCTTTTTTTGGGTTCCTAAAAGTTCCCAGGTTAATTTATTGATTAATGTGACATCTCACTGTTAGCTACATTTAGAAAATGCAAAATGTAAAGACTTAGAAACCATATGAGCTAAACCTACCATGAACACGGTGCAGCAAAAAACTAAGATTCTTCACATAACGAACTTTTCATGGGCCAAATCAATGAATGTATTTGGGTCTTTATAGATGCTCTGTTGTTAAAAACTATATTCTATATTCTCTATCTTCTCAGCATCACCTTTTTACACTTCAATAAGTAAATTTAGTACTTACAAAGGGACGAAGGATAGTGTCTCCCCAACACAACGAAAAATTGGTCCGTGGAGCTCTCCCACCTAGACAGCACCCCGGGGTGGGGGGGGGGGTTAGAGTCTCCGCCAAGAGATGGATTGTTGAGAAGGGGATCGATTAAATTCCTTCAATGGATCTGCTAAACATATTTTCTATTGCATTCCATTTGAATCTGGAAATGGGCAATCAGCTCAGTCCAATCGGTTGGCTTCTAGATTGCAAAAGACAACA